>NW_026847549.1:30318252-30538386 GCF_025583915.1 Anolis sagrei ordinatus | reverse complement strand
CCCCCCCCCCGGCTACATGCCTGCCAACAGGTCGGAGGATCGAATTCGAGGAGAGCACGGATGAGCTTCCTGTCAGCTCCAATTCACCATGTGGGGACATGACAGAAGCCTCCCACAAGGATGATAAAACATCAAAACATCTGGGCATCCCCTGGACAATGTCCTTGCAGACAGCCCATTCTCTCACATCAGAAGTGACTTGCAGTTTCTCAAGTCGTTCCTGACACACACACACAAATCCCAGATGGATATCAAGCAATTGGAGTTGGGAAGTTCTGCAACTCATCAGCTAGTAGGTGGATTGGTCAGTTCCTAGATCTGGACTGTTATCATTGCCAAGCCTCTTTGCAGTTGTAAACAATAAAGTTGTGGCCTGACTGTTCTAATATTGCTACACTGACCTGACTCAGAGTGTTATATGGATGTAAATAAGGTATATTTTAATCCACACCGGCTACACAAGCTTGTTCCCCTGCGGTGCCAGTTTCCTCACACAAGCAAGCAAGTGACCTGAGCCTTCACCTGAAATTATCAGCTTCTGCATGGGTGAAAGGTCAGCCAAAGCCCTAGCTCTGCTTGACCCTACTTAGCCATGAGATCCTTGCCAGCAGAACAGCCTCATCCATTTCAGTTCCCTGCCGACATACAAAACTGGAGCTGGTAGGGGAGTGGAGAGTTGGAGAAATGTGCATCCAGGCATGAGTTCCATTTGCCTATTGCTGTGGTCTTCACACAGCCAGAATAATGAATGGGTTTTTTTTTCAGGACTGCGCAGTTCTCATTCTAAAATGGATTATCCCCCCTCCCTTTTGGGAGTCCTATTTTAACACATTGAAAAGAGATTTGCATGATTTATTTTCTTGATCATCATATTTTTCACCCACTCCAAATTCTTCAAAGAAATGAGTCACAGCTTTTTATTCTTAGCTAATTGTTTAGGAAAATGTGTATCCCTTAGCGAACCCCAAGAGTTGATGTTGTTCATGGTTTTCATCTCTCCATTCCAAAAATTGATTAAAAGGAGGCTATCTCTACAACCTGCTGTCAAATTACTGTTAACGTTTACCTCTGTCCAAATATATACCATATTGTAACATCACATGTCACAATAAAACCATAGATTAGAGTTAAAACAAAGGTCCAGTTTGCATTGTTAGGATAGTGTAGAGTAGCATTTGTTTTGGAATATCTTGGTCTAGAAAGCTATTTCCTTTGAGAGGCAATATTTTGATAAGTGAAAAATATTGGACTACTAAAATGGTGCTGATCAGGATTCTTGGCTGTTATTAGCCCAACCTATTCAACTTGTATGCAGAACACATCATGCGATGTGCAGGGCTTGGTGAATGCAAAGCTGGGGTAAAAATATCTGGAAGAAACATTAACAGTCTTAGATATGCAGATGATACCACTTTGATGGCCGAAAGCGAGGAGGAGCTGAGGAGCCTTCTAATCAAGGTGAAAGAAGAAAGTGCAAAAGATGGCAACCAGACTGATTGATAACTGGCAAAAAGAGGGAGAAAACATGGAAACCATGACAGACTTTGTATTTCTAGGTGGAAAGATTAAGGCAGATGCAGACTGCAGCCAGGAAATCAGGAGATGCTTACTTCTTGGGAGGAGAGCAATGACCAATCTCGATAAAATAGTGAAGAATAGAGACATCACACTGGCAACAAATGCCAGTGTAATAATAAAATAATAGTTAAAGCAATGGTATTCCCTGTAATCACCTACGGATGTGAGAGCTGGACCATAAGGAAGGCTGAGCTAAGGAAGATAGATGCTTTTGAACTGTGGACTGCGAGAAGATCCAACCAGTCCATACTTCAGGAAATAAAGCCCAACTGCTCATTGGAGGGAAGGATATTAGAGGCAGAGATGAAGTATTTTGGCCACATCAGGAGAAGACAGGAAAGCTTAGAGAAGACAATGATGCTGGGGGAAATGGAAGGAAAAAGGAAGAGGAGCAAGATGGATGGATGGCATCCTTGAAGGAGCTGGGGATGGTGATGGCCGGCAGGCAGCTCTGGCGTGGGCTGGTCCATGAGGTCATAAAGAGTCGGAAGCAACTGAATGAATGAAGAGCAATATTCAGATATTTTTAAATATGTATTTAACATGTATTTTATAGAAATATGTTTTAAAAGGTGTCTTTTTATAGAACTAAATTTTAATATGTGTGTTTTTAGAAGTTTTGCAATGTTTGTGTGTTTGGCTGTTCTGTGACCCACCTCAAGCCATGAGGAGAGGCAGATGATGATGATGATGATGATGATGATGATGATGATGATGATGGTGATAAAAACAACAACAATAACCGAAATCCAGTCTCTGACTAACACTGTCCGAATCTTTAGCCCTGATATCAACATGGAGTTTGGTTCGGACAAATGTTCGACAGTGGCACTGAAGAAGGGAAAAACCATTGAAAGTGAAGGCATAAATATGCCCAATGGCCAAGCAATAAAGTGTCACCAGCCAGAGGCCTATAAATATCTGGGCATACTACAACATGTGAAAACTGTAATCAGCAAAGAATACACTCAAAGGGCCAGAAAAAAATCTCAAAAGCATGTTCAATTGAGGCAATACCATCTACAAACAGAGGCACAACTATGTGTCCCAAATGATTCAAAATTGAACTGCAAAGGCTTTGGTATAAACCAGTACAGGTAGTCCCAGTGGTAATTGGCACACTGGGTGCTGTACCAAAATATCTCAACTGGCATTTGGAAACAATAAACATTGACGAAATCACGATCTGTCAATTGCAAAAGGCCACCTTACTTGGATCTGCGCACATCATTTGAAAATATATCACACAGTCGTAAACCCTTGGAAAGTGTTTAACTTGTGATTTTGTGAGATGAAATCCAGCATATATATCTTGCTTGCTGTGTCATATTGTGTTTTTGTATCAATAAAATAATAATATGTAATAAGAAAACCTATGAGTAGTGCCTAGTAATAACTCATGAGATGCCTCCAATTTTCTTACACCTTCAGGCTAGACAAATGGTCAATATCTTGGTGGCACAGGTTATTTGTTGAAAGAGTCAACCTGAAGCTGAAAGCAAAAGGTTAACCATAGACATCCTAGTATCTCTCTGTTGTCAGTTGAGACTGGAATCCAGTCTGTTTTCAGGACAGAGAACCCTCAATTTCTACTTCCAAGGCATTTTGCGGTCTCCATAACTGATGGTAAGATAACATGCTGGCACAAACAAAGATGCTGAAGCCACTTAATCATGTTGTGTTGATCATTTTAGAGTGAAAGCGGTTAAATCAATATTTCATTGCATTATCGTAAGCTCTAGTTGTGAGATATTAGATTACTGGGGGCTGACACAGAAATTCAAAGGCATGTAACTGAATCAACCAAACATTATTTGTGCAAGATCAAGGCAGTTCATAGCTGACAATTGAGGTGATGTGTTTCTAATTATGATGACAGGTTTTATATATCAATCAGAGCCACATAATTTTAACATGGTGCCAACTTACCAAGATGTCCTGTTTTCACAGAGAAACAGGGAGCAGTAGCTTTTACCAAAAAGTTGTTGCAATGTGTTTGAGTACACCTTTGCATTACACCTTCCTTACCACATATACTTAAAACACAGTCCTTTTTTTGCCATTTTGCCTAATTTTGCTATTTTTCTATACTAAAAATGATAGTTATTTCAAACCAATCTGTGATTCACTCTCCTCTGTAATGACTGCCTCACAAATTTCTTTTAACCTTAACTTTGTGATCATTTAAAAAGAATAATATACTTTAGGACAGCATTTCTCAACCTGAGGGCTGGGATCCCTTGGGGGGAGGGGGGGTAATGAAGGTGTGTCAGAGGGGTCACCAAAGACCATCAGAAAACACATATTTCTGATGGTCTTAGGAACCCCTGTGGCAGAGAAGGCTGAAGATCTCTCCACCTGTCCTCATCTACTTTTTTTGAAACAGATGGCAAATCCTCCCACCAAAAGCCTGCCTCCTGCTGTGATTGGCTGGCCTGTCAACTGGCCTCTCAGCCAAGGGGAGGGCTGTTTCTGAGACTCCAAGTGGGGAGGGGAGAACAGGCGTGCTCAGCGCATGTCAGTGTGGTGTGCATGCATAGGTGAGCATGTGAGGCTGAAGGGAGGCTCGCACCAGCGAATCCCTTCAAGGCGGGGGGGGGGGGGGGGGGGGGGGGGGAGAGTGCCCATGCAATGTGGGACTGAGAGTGGCCCAGCAGCATCAGGAGGAGGAGTAGCAGAAGCCGCTTAGGTAATTTGTAATGCTATTTATTTTTTTAAGAAAGAGGCTGTCTTTTCTTTTGTTTTTTTTATTAATGCTCCCATTAGAAAATGCATAAGGATCATGGTTCAATCCTCCCCAAATCCCACCAATATTCACAGTTGGCTGTGTTGGGTCTGTGTGCCAAGTTTGTTCTAGATCTGTCATCAGCTGGGTTCAGTGCTCTTTGGATGCAGGTGAACTACTACAATTCCCATATGCCAGTGTCAATCACCCCCAAACTCACTTGTATTCACAGTTGGTCACATTAGGTCTGTGTGCCCAGTTTGGTTCTGATCCATCACCGGTGGGGGTCACAGGGTTCTCTGGATACTGGGAGAACCCCCAAATGCCACCAGTATTCAAAGTTGGTCATATTGGATATTTTTGCCAAGTTTGGTCCAGATCCATCAGTTGGGTCTACATTGCTCTGTCGATGTGGGTGAACTATAACTCCCAACCTCTGAGGTCAGTCCCCTCAAAACCTCTCCAGTATTCAGAATTTGGCATGTTGGGTACGTGTGGCAAGTTTACTAGTTCCATCACCAGTTTGTGACAGAGTGTTCTCAGAGTGTTGTGGGACTACAACTCCCAGCATTCAAAAACAGCCCCCCCCCCCAACCCCACCAGTATTAATTGTTCGCCATGTAGGTAGTGTGCCAAGTTTGGTGCAGTGAGCTGGGTTCAGAAAGCTCTTTGATTGTAGGTTAACTATAAATCCCAGCAACTACAACTCCCAAAAGACAAAATCAACCCCCCGCCCCCCTCCACAATATAAATGTTGGCGTATCAGGTATTTGTGTCAAATTTGGTTCAGATCCATCGTTCTTTGGGTTCACAGTGCTTTCTGGATGTAGGTGAACTACATCTCCCCTAAATCACCATCGGTTCCTCCCAAATCCCTCCAGTATTTTCTGTTGGTCATAGGGGTTCTGTGTGGGAAGTTTGGCCCAAGTCTATCATTGGTGGGGTTCAGAATGCTCTTTGATTATAGGTGAACTTTAAATCCTAGCCACTTCACCTCCAAAATGTCAAGGTCTATTTCCCCCAAATTCCACCAGTGTGCAAGTTTGGTCAAGATTGTTTGAGTCCACAATGCTTTCTGGATGTAGGTGAACTACAACTCCAAAACTCAAGGTCAATGCCCACTAAATCTTTCCAGTATTTTCTGTTGGTCATGGTAGTTCTGTGTGCCAAGTTTGGTTCAATTCCATCATTGGTGGAGTTCAGAGTGCTGTTTGATTGTAGGTGAACTATAAATCCCAGCAACTACAACTCCTAAATAACAAAATCATGCCTCCCCCCCTCCGAAACCCCACCAGTATTCAAATTTTGATGTATGTGGTTTTTGTGCCCAGTTTGGTCCAGTGAATGAAAGTACATCCTTCATATCAGATATTTCCATTTAGATTCATAACATTCATAATTCTGAGGCAGCAACGAAAATAATTTTATGGCAGAATGAGGTTGATCTGGATAGCCTTGCGGTCCCTTCCAACTCTAATTCTATATTTGTGGGAACCCAGATTACAGGTGTGCAAGGTCTCCTGAGGCAACATAAAACTCAAATATAAAGCTTAATTACCCTATCCTACAGTGGAGTCCAAAAAGGGCCCCTTTGGGTGATCAAATATTGACAAAACCACCAGTCGAGTTGTACTGTGGTTCATTTATCAGTCTTTACTCAGGAGACACCTCAAGCTGAACTTACTTGGAATTATCTGAATTATCTCTTTTTCCACAGGCAGGTGGCTTGTCTGTGGAAAGGTGGGGATTACAACTACTGCAGACAGTGTTGGAAAATTTTGTTGTGCACCTGCTTTGTCCTATCAAGCGTGCAAGGTTTTTCGTTTTCTTTTGAAAGTTCAGTGCCCTTCCTGGCTGGCACTGGCACTACTCTTTGGAAAGCAAACACTTCACCTGAGCTGTTAAATAAGATAGAAAATAAGAGTTACCACCATCCTTTATGGAGGTGGATTGAACTCCGCACAGTCCTGTAGGTGAATAGGCAAGATTAGAGATCCATTTCCATACAGGTGTTTAAAGCATTTTTTAAAAATATATTATAAGATTGAATTGCTGAATGCCTATTTGTGGCTTTATTCCCTTCCACCAAAATATGCTTAGTTAAGGGGTGGCATTACTTTACACAACACATTCAAAAGTAATTTTCATCCACCTGCCTGGGATTTCTAAAATGAAAGGTTTAGTTAACATTTACCAGGATAGTGGGGCATACGATCTTTTATCGGGGCACCAAAGATTTGAAAGCAAACAGAACAGTGTTGTGTTTGAAGCGGAATTATTTCTGAGAAGGCAAAAACACAGAAAACTTTTGAAGAACTAAAATTGCTACAATGTTGAGAAATGCAACTCCCCCCCCCCCCAAAGTTTCCTTCTCAAGTTAAGAGGCCATCCACACTGCAGAATAATAACAGATTGAATGATTTAGAGATTTTTTACCCCACTCTTCAGCCACAAAGGCACTTAGAGATGTTTGCAAAACATTAATCTGCCCCACCTTACAATCTACATAACATAAATAAGATGTAATACAGAAGGCATAATGTAGCAGTGTCTTTTTGGCTGTCTCCCTCCCACTCAGTGGCCAGCAGAAAGTTTGATACCACTTTAACTGCCATGACTCTATCCTATGGAATGCTGGGATTTGTAGTTTGCTGTTATACCAGAGCTCCCTAGAAGAGAAAGCTAAGTATCTCACAAACTACAAATCCCAGAATTCCACATCATTGAGCTATGACAGGTAATGTGGTATCAAGATGCTATAATTCTGCAGTGTTGATACAGTGAACATTATGTTGAGATTATGAGCCTGCTAGATTAGAAACACTGCTTCTCAACCTGTGGGCCCTGACCCCAAATGGCTCAATATTGGGGGCATGAAAAAATTGGCAACCTTAAAAGTTTTCTGAATGATACCTAATGGCTGTTTTAGAGATTTACTTGAAGTCTTTACAGTGTTTCACCTGTACATCATTAAAAGGGAAAATCAGTCTGTTTAGCAAGCCTTGCAAATGCTGATGTATGCTGAGTAAATGTCTGATTTCTATAAAGTAAAGGTAAAGGTTTCCCCTGACATTGAGTCTAGTCGTGTCTGACATTGGGGGTAGTGCTCATCTCCATTTCTAAGCCAAAAAACCAGCGTTGTCCATAGACACCTCCAAGGTCATGTGGCTGGCATGACTGCATGGAGTGCTGTTATCTTCCTGCAGAAGCGGTACCTATTGATCCACTCACACTTGCAGGTCTTCAAACTACTAGCTTTGCAGAAGTTGGGGCTATCAGTGGGAGCTCACCCTGCTCCCCAGATTCAAACCTCCAACCCTTTGATCAGCAAGTTCAGCAGCTCAGTAGTTTGACTTGCTGTGCCACCAGGAGGATTTCTATACCTATTTTATATACCTATATACCTGAGGTCACATAAACATTCTCAGGTGGAAAGGGGTCGCAACTGGTAAGAGTTTAAGAATGCCTTATCTAAAAAGCCATAGAAAAACCGATCACATCCCCTACATTTTAGTGTTTGCGAAGGGAGAGTGATGGTAGAACATGTGCTTTGCGATCTCCCCCTCCTTAGTGCTATCCAGAAACATTTAGAAGGAACCAAGACAGTGCATAGGGCCTTATATGCTAGGTAACCCAGGGCCCTTCTGAAAGCACCCACAGGCTCAGTCCTAGGTATCTACTTTTAAAGGACCAAGCAGTAGAAGACATGGACAACTGTTAGCAGAGACCCTGTAGTAGACAGTCATAGGCAGTTTGAGTAGATTACTGCAATGTGCTCTGTGTGTGGTTGCCTCTGAAGACTTTACAAAAGGTCCAATGGGCGGCAGCCAGATTGCTCACTGGAGTGGCCTACAGGGAGTACACAACTCCCGTTACATCAGCTCCACTGGCTGCCAGTGTGCTTCCGAGCACAATTCAAAGTGTTGGCTTTAGTCTATAAAGTCCTAAACAGTTCCGGCCCAGCTTACATGTCTGAATTTATCTCCCCCTATGACCCACCTCAGAAGTTAAGATCATCAGGGGAGGCCCTGCCCTCGGTCCCATCCCTCTCTCAAGCATGACTGGTGGGGACTAGAGGCAGGGCCTTCTCAATGGTGGCCCCTCACCTATGGAACATCCTCCCCAGTGAAATTAGATCTGCTCCATCCCTCCGAACCTTCAGGAAAACACTGAAAACATGGCTATGGGGCCAGGCTTTCGGCCAGCAATGGGAGTAGTGCAGTAAGAGACTACAAATTAATATAATGACAACACAGACTAGCCCTGGAATATGATTTGGATCATGTGATTTAATTGATGTTTTAATGCTATATTTTAATGGGTTTGGTTTTAGTTTTTGTTTATGTACCAATGTATTAATATATGGCATTGAATTGTTGCCTTTGTAAGGCTGCCCTGAGTCCTCTTTGGGGTTGACAAAGACAAAATATAAATGTGGTAAATAAAATAATAATAAAAATAGAGACAACACTATTTCTAAATTTAAATTAGTATAAAACAGAAGTGGGCAACTTAGTTTGGTACAAAGAAAAAAATTATACTTGTAGGATGTTCATGGAATGACACTGCCTACTCCAAATGACCCCCCATTAAGGTAAAAACCCCATCATTTGCCATTCTGAAAGGGGAAAATGCAATATCCAGGTGTGAAAAACTGATTGATTTATGTACGAAGGCATGCAGCTATAACTGCAGCCAAAACAGTTTCAACCAAATATGCAACCAATAAGTGCCGGTGTGTGTTTTGCTTAATGTCTTTTGTGTTTCAGTACAACAATATTGTATCTTCACCTGATTGAGTATCCTGCGTACTACTTATAATAATGCCAATAGAATCAAAGTTGTAACACAAGAAAATGGGGCAAAGACAAAGTGGAGGGCTGAATATTTATGTAAGTATCATGTTTTTGTAAATACAACATGGGAAGGAGTGTGTGAGCTAACTATTCCAGACTTATGTAAATGCAATAACTAATGAAAAATGTACCTAAAGAATAGGTCCATATTTCATCATTAGACAAGCTTTCTCAGCAGGCATAATTTCCCCTATAAGGTGATTACAAAGGAAATAGCATAAAAACCCTAGTAATACCAGCATGGGGTAGTAAATGTCACTATAAGAACCATTTGTACTATCCTGAGCAAACTGAGGGAAAGTGGGCCATAAATATAATTTTTCAAAATAATCTGAATATATAGACCAACCTGGTAAAAGAAAGGATTTCTTGTCCCCTGGGAATATGAATGAGGTAGGACAGCCACAAAGTTTTTCTACAGTGAGAAACCATAGTTGTTTCTTGGAATACTATGCAGAGTCTTAGGCATCTTAGAATTGTCTTCTGAGTATCTTATCTTGTGGAGACAGGAGGCCTATCAATGGTGAAATTATGAGCAGGCAATGATTTTTAAAGCTTTTTGGGTCGGAGTTGTGATACATTTAAACAGGAAGAGATTTCTAAGCCCTTGTTCAAGAGGTCTGCTCAACTATAGCATCTTGTTCTTTGTACTGAACTAGAAATACCGTGCTGTAGTAAGAGTTTCATGTTAAAAGGAGTCGAGAAATGGAGTGATGCTTCAGAAATGCTGGATGAGGAAGAGTGGGCACCAAGGACAGAAAAGTAACTTTTCCTACCCCTACTCTTGATGGATTATTTCAATGTTAATTTACTTTTTTCACTTTGAAAATTCCTTTATATAATGCCCAAAGTTTTTCTCATGCTCACCTATACACTCAGTCTCTCCCTGGCCTGCCTTTTCATTCCCTTTCTCCCTCTCACTGAAACTCTAGCACTTTTGTCTCTAGTCTGCTGTCTATGGTACTGAAAATATCATGTTTTAAATATTAACCATTCCTTGGGTTACAAAGCTTTTACAACACTGGCATTATGGGGAGAATGCTAAAATTAATACTGTTGAAGAATGTGGACCCAACAATGTTTACATTAAATGGTGATGGCAGTACAAGTATGTGGGATGTTGTCAAAGCATTGTTTTTGACTAATACGTTTGTGTTCACAAGATCTACAGGAAAGTTTAATTTTGTAAAGCTTAAATAAAAAAGATGTAATATACAATTTGACTGAATTTTAAAAAATTGAATGGAATGGTTTTAACATGGTAGAGAACCATTCACAGTGGCAGGAAATATGAAGCGAAACTAACAACAAATGAGAAGTTCTGGCTGCCAATCTCTTAAAAAATAAATTAGAATGAATCTTACTGTGTACTCATGAAATATCTTGGTGTAATTGCATTTAATCACACTGCCAACCACATTTATGAACTTGGCACATATGATGCTTTCTCTATAGGGTGCACATGGGCAGAGGAAGAGAAGTAGATTGTCACTGGGTTGCATGTAGATGCCTCCATCATTATAATATATGAGAAACTTTTTCACATCCTGCTTCCTTCAATGCTCAACCACAGGTGATATCCTGGAAGGGAGATCCTCCAAGCAAGAGAACACTCCAGATCTTAGTCAGGTTTATATTAGAGTTTTGTTGTTGGGTGCCTTCAAGTCATTTCTGATTTATGGTGGATTTAAGGCAACCCCACCACAGAGTTTTCTGGGGTCGAGAAGGTATGACTTGACCATGGTCACTTGGTGGATTTCCATGGCTGAACGGGGATTTGAGCCCTGGTTTCCAAAGTCCTGGTGACGCAGTGGGTTAAACCGCTGAGCTTGCAGACCAAAAGGTTGGGGGTTCGAATCCGGGGAGTGGAGTGAACTCTCACTGTTAGCCTCAGTATCTGCCAACCTAGCAGTTCAAAAACATGGAAATGTGAGTAGATCAATAGGTACCACTTCAGTGGGAAGGTAATGGTGCGCCATGCAGTCATGCTGGCCACATGGCCTTGGAAGTGTCTATGGATAACGCCAGCTCTTTGGCTTAGAAATGGAGATGAGAACCACCCTCAGTCAGAATTTACTAGACTTAATGTGAGGGGAAACCTTTACCTTTACGTACCACTTAATTTTCTGCGGTTGAGAAGGTAAAACTTGACCATGGTCACTCAGTTGATTTTCATGTCTGAGCAGGGATTTGAACCCTGGTTTCCAAAGTCCTAGCCTAATCCTCACACTACTACACCATGCTGATTTTCTGGGTGTGAAATGTTCAGCCAAGAAGGCAAAAGAAGCTGAGCCTTCCTCCGGACCAGTTGGTCAGCCTGCTTTTCAGGAACAAGCAAGGGACATTGGCAATGAATCCAAAGGCCCATCTTGGCATGCATCTTTAGCTTCAGCACAGCCTCCTGTTCTTAGAAGCTGTGTATTGCTATTTGTGTGTCTACTTCCACTATACAAATCTCAGGAGATGTCAATCTCCCCTTCACTCTCTTTAGTACTTTACTAAATGAGTGTAATTTCCCTCCTCCCCTTAATGCCTCCCCCTCCCTCCAGGCTCCCTCTTCATCTACACGCAGCATCACTAATTGCTTTTTAGAGTCCCCCTTTCTGCTCTCTGTTCAAAATTCACAGGGCATTCTTGGGTCCCTTTATGTTCCTATTCTGAACCTTTTCAGCTTCTTTTACAAACTTAGCACTTTCTGGGCCTCCCTTAGTTCTTTGCAAAAAATGTTTAATTTTTTTGGCAAAAAAGCACCCACCCTCATCAAGGCCTCCTCCTCCTCCTCCTCCCCCATTCCAAAAAGCACACGCATTATCCCGCCTCCCGTTGAATGGGGGGCTTTGTGTGTGGAATTTCCGGAACACAGCCCAATGCCGAAGGCTCAGTGTGAGTGGAGAGGCTTTGGGCAAGTAGCCTCCCTTAAGCCCTCCCCATTACCACGGTCACTGTTTGCCCTGGACCTTCTAAAAGAACCATTGTTGCTTGTTGCCAGGTATTCCCTAGCAACATTTAAGCCAAACGGCCTCCTCTATTTATGACCCAAACTTTTCAATGGTTTCCAAAACATGTGCTTGTCAACTCAGGAGAATACGTTTCAAACAGACACACAAGCGGGGCAGGGAGGGGGAGTGAGGCTATGGCTGCTGGGCTTCATTGAAATATGTGTGTTGGGAGTGGGTTTATTTCTTTTTTAAAAAAAAGGAACCACCACCTTGTCATGTACTGAGGAGCGGTAGCCCAAACAATTGCAATTAAAGCTTTGTATATCTTTCCTTTTGTCTCTACTGTCCATCTCTAACCTATGACTTAATAATCCATGCTGGGAGTCCATGACCATGAGGATATATAGGAGGTTGGAGAGATTTATATTATTTTTTTACCAAAGCTTTATTCTGAAAGCTTTCCTCCCTTAGGGTAAAGAAGTTGCTTACTGGTTTTGAGTTTCTTGTTTTTAGTTTGTGCATATCTGTAAGACCAGGACAACCATGGGGATACCAAGGTGCTTGTTTATAAAGCCATTGTCCTCCCAACCCTGCTATATGCCTGTGAAACGTGGACTGTCTACAGATGTCATACGCAACTCCTGGAACGATTCCATCAGTGCTGCCTCCGAAAAATCCTGCAAATCTCTTGGGAAGATAGGCAGACAAATGTTGGTGTGCTGGAAGAAGCAAAGACCACCAGCACTGAAGCAATGGTCCTCCATCATCAACTCAGCTGGACTGGCCATTTTGTCCGAATGACTGATCACCGTCTCTCAAAGCAGTTACTCTACTCCAAACTCAAGAATGGAAAACAGAATGTTGGTGGACAGGAAAAGAGATTTAAAGATGGGCTTAAAGCCAACCTCAAAAACTATGACATAGACACCGAGAACTGGGAAGCCCTGGCCCTTGAACACTCTAACTGGAGATCAACTGTGACCAATAGTGCTGCAGAATTTGAAGAGACATGAATGGAGGGCAAAAGGGAGAAACATGCCAAGAGGAAGGCACATCAAGCCAACCTTGACTGGGACCACCTTCCATCTGAAAACCAATGTCCTCACTGCGGGAGAAGATGCGGATCAAGAATAGGAGTCCACAGTCACCTACGGACCCCCTGCTAAGATGCCGCATCTGGAAGACAATTATCTTCAAGGTACAAGGGATCGCCTAAGTAATCTGTAAGAGCTATGAGATTCAGTGGGAGCTGGTGGTTCCCGTGAAAGTAGGATAGTGAGTGAATTTATTCTGAATTTTTGTCTGAAGAAGCTATGCAAGGCTCTAGTAATATTTGGAGAATGGGTTCAGCACTTCGGAAAGCTCATTAAGAGTCCAGCCTAAAATCTTGAGTGGGTTCATCACCACTTTCATACAGGTCACCTCTAATCCTATCAAAGTGATTTAATAATGGGCCAGTATCCCATGACAGAGAAGAGAACATACATTTTTGTGAAGCATAAGAAAATAATAATAATAAATAGTAATATAATAAAACTTTTTTATATTCTGTTCTATCTCCCTGGAGGGACTCAGAGCGGATTCCAAACATAAAAGGCAAAGATCAATGCCCGAATACATGTACAATAAGAATACATCTATACTAACAAAATGTAAACAACCCAACATATAAACACAAATTATGACTTAACAACTAAAATTAAATAAAAAACACAGCCTGTTATAATAGACATAAGACAAAACATCAGACATCGAATAGAAACAATAATTTCCCAGTTCTTTGGGGCAAATACATTAATCATTCTTCAAGATATCTAATAAACTGGTGAGGTGAGCAGGGCATGGATACGGATGGTAACTATTAATCAGAGGTATAATGGTAGTATGACCAACTCCTCCTCCTCCTCGTAAGCCATTGAGCAAAGGTATGTGTTCAGCTGTTTCTTGAAAGCAGAGAAAGAGGGGGGCATCTTTCACTCCTTAGGAAGGCAGTTCAAGAGTTGGGGAGCAGCCACGGAAAAGGCCCTTTCTCTTGTTCCCACCAGCTGTGCTTGGGATGGAGGTGGAACTGAGAGGAGGGCCTCCTCAGAAACATAGCGACAAGAAAATGAAATTAATGGGATCTGTTTAACTAAACAGTTCAGCTGCATATCATCCCAAGGACATTTCAATGCAAATAGCAATGAAGCTTGAGCTGACCTTTTGCTTGTATTTAGATAGGCAAGACCTATTCAAAGAATGAAGACTGTGGTGTCATTCTTTCATCAACTGTGGTGTCATTCTTTCATTTTTTTATTTAAATATTCATTTTTATTTGTTGCTCCCCATTTTGTAGATGGCATTGTCCTCTCAATCTCTCAAGGAATAACTTATGCATGCTGATATTCTGAGCTTTTGGAGTTCAGAGTTTTGCTGCCTTTATTGGAACCATTGGAATTTCTTTTACCTGACAATAACTTCCATAAGAAATGTTGACTTACCACCCAGAAACTGTTTGGCTTGATCTGCTCTCACTGGTAGCAGCAGTATGATTTAGGTCATGGCATTTTCTTATAAAACTATCTCCAGTAATATACACTAAACCATATAGTTTGTCATATCACAAAAAGAAGTGTACAAAAAAAAATTCACATTACCTGCATGATCTTTAATTTTTGGTGTTCTGATCCTAAGAAGAGCCATGTTGGATCAGACCAAAGGCCTATGTAGTACAACATTATGCTCATACATTGGCCAACCAGTTTCCAATGGGAAACCTATCAGCAGGACATGGGTTCAAATGTACTCTCTATCTCAAGCCTACACAACCTGTGGCCCTTCACGTGTTTTGGATTCCAACCTCCAGAAGCCCCAGCCAACTTGTCCAATGGTTGAGAATTCTGGGAGCTGAAGTCCAAAACACTTGGAGGACCACATATTGTGCAGGCCTGCTCTATCTCATGTTCCCTTATGCTGGAGGTGATATGAAACAACTTCAATTAATTGCCACTGATGGCTTCATCAGTTATGGATTTCTCTAATTTCCTTTTAAATTTATCCATGTTGGTAGTCATCATTACCTCTTGCAAGTGCACATTCCATAATTCATTGATGCACTGTGTACCTCCTTATCTGTATTGAATCTCCCATGTTTTAGATTCAGTTGATGAACTTGGGCTCTAGTTTTATGAGAATGGAAGAATAGTTTCTTTTTCATTCTATCACATGGCTGCAAGAAGGGAATGGGGAATATCTAATTCTAGTTTTTATAGTACCCAAAGTCCACCATTACCTCTGCAGAAGGTTCAGTTATAGGACAATTCTCTGGTTGTTTTAAGGGTGGAAACAGACTCTTTTGTCTCATCCTTTCAAATGTCAAGATGCTAGAGACAATGCCAAAATACAAGGCTCCTTTGTTTAATGCCAATGCTTAGATGACCACTCCTATAATCCACAACCAGGATGACCACTCTTGTTTGGGAAAGCAGTGGCTGACAAGAAGAACTGGGAGCCTGCAGAAGAGAAGCAACCCCTGTTTGGTTATTCTCCCAGTTATTAAATATACAGACCTGGCTAGGTGTTATGGTAGCAGCCTGTTCTCTTGCAGCTCTTCTCTGTACATCACTGGACAGCTCCACTGAAAGATCTGGCTGGACAGCTCCATGTGTCCCTTTCTCAAATGCTTGCATGGGTTATCAATGCTAGGCAAGCTCCATATGATTATGACAGTTTTGTCATTTATACAGAGTTTAGAAAAGTACCTTTCTTTATCTGCAGGTCCCAGAAACCCACAGCCAAATTTTTGCAATCACTGGACAAAGGTAGGAGTAAGACTTTCATTTGATTAATTGACAAACATAATACAACATCTCAATATTCACAAATACTTTCTTGTATATTGCTACATCCGTGCTTTTAGAACACTGAACACATACAAGCAACCACCAGACACAGTTGTACTGAGCCATTCATTATGTATAAAGCCCTTATAATAATAAATAATAAAACTTTATTTTGTTGGGCGAGTGGGCTTAATAACAAAAGACCCTCCCCATAACTGCACAGCAGAGTAACTTATCAGCAGCAGCTGACCAAGCACCAGTAGTCCAAAGTGATAAAAACAAACCCCAGAACACAGAGACCAATGTTATAGTTTCCATAGGAGGTTTTTCTTTGTAGTAATATAATATGGTTGCACTATTTAGAAAAATAAGGTTTCCTATTTAGAAAAATAAGGTTTCCATAACACAAATAAACAAAAACACAGTAGCTTTACACACAGTAGCCTTCATACTGGAGCCTTCTGACCTAAGGCTTCTCTCATACAGATGTTTACCTCTCACTCCTTAGGACAACACTAGGTTTGGCCCTCTGAATCTAATAGGCTTCAGCCTACTAACTCTTTCAGAGCTTGACTCACACTTTTGTAATTAAAAATATCCAGTTAATTTTTTTAATATTTCTGACATATCTTTATAATAAAGATTAATATTTTAGATGTTTGCATGGATTGGAACCAATACTTAAATGATTTGATATAAGGGTACCAATTTAGAGTCTTCGGGAAGGAAGGCACCTGTAAAATTCTCCTTCCACATTTCCCCTTCTGGGTTGTTGTAGGTTTTTTGGACTATATGGCCATGTTCTAGAAGCATTCTCTCCTGATGTTTTGCTTGTATCTATGGCAGGCATCCTCAGAGGTTGTGAGGATGCCTGCCATAGATGCAGGCAAAACATCAGGAGAGAATGCTTCTAGAACAAGGCCATATAGCCCGAAAAACCTACAACAACCCAGTGATTCTGGCCATGAAAGCCTTTGACAATACATTTCCCCCTTCCTTTACCAATACGGGCTCCTTCATTTGCTCTCAGCATAATCTTAAAATCTTAAAACATTTTCACTAACATGAAGGGAAAATTGTTATATGTCACAATCAGCTCTTAGAATTTCTTTCCTCCTTTGATTTATGAGAGAACATAATCCTGTAAGAATTTGGCTCACTGCAGGTATATATTTATTGAATTAATTAAAGGAGCATTTTAATGAAATTGTTACAATCTACTTGAGAATTACAAGTGAAGTTATAATAAGGCCTGCACAGTTTTAAATCTGCCAAGATTTTTTTGGATTCTGTTTATGCCCTGGGCTTTGCAAGATTAACTTTTCTCTTTCAAATGGCATTAATAGCATTAGGCCTCAATTAATCAGATTTGAAATTTGGAAACAAAGAAAGTATTTTGTCGGCATAATCACTGAGGGGCCATACGCCGGGTTCTATTCTAACCAGCCTTTTTTAAACAATTATTTCAAGTCCCGGTTTCCTTGGGTTTTCTCTCTCCCTCTTTTTAGGTTGCAGGGTTGGTGGTGAGGCGGGGGCGAGTGGGGGGAGAGAAAGTAAAAGAAAGAAACCACTGAAATCTGGGCTTTGAATTTTGTAAATGAGCTTGCTGCCCAACACACTCCTCGGCAAGATAAGGGCAGAATGGCATTTGCTGAAATGCTTAGCTATCTCTCCAACAATCCGTCTGGGTTGTGGGCCCCTTGGTAACAGCTTGGCAAATCCGCAAAAGGAATGTGACTATATAGTTTGTGTGTGGATTGTTGAGTCATTATAGGCTCCAAATTGCACAGCAGATCATTAATCATAGGCCAAGATAGGCAATCGCTGGAGAAACCTGATGAAAAGGCTCCCAGAATAATGCCTGCTAAATCATGTTTAACATGCAGACCCTGCCTGCACAGATATGGAAAAGGAGGGGAGGAGAGGTAAGAGGGGCAGCGGGAGAAAGAATCACCCTTCTTTTAGGAAAGAAAACTTCTACTTATCTTTGATTTGCATTCAGCTCTTCCCTCAATAGTCTTTAAGCCTGTGATTTAATTCATTTTGGTGCCAAGTCTCCATCACAAAGCAAAAACCCCGGCCCAGGACCTATGAAGCCTATATGACTAGCCTCTCGCTCTCACACACACTCCCCTCTGCAAACTGTCTTTTCTTGTCAGTTCTGTCATTTGTGCCGTTGAACTCGACCAATTTGAAATGCTGACCTCTTCCACAGACCACCTTATTCTCCCTGAGTGAAAGAAAGGGCCAGGGGCTAGAAACCACTCAAGCGAGAGATAGCAAGAAAAGAGGGAAGTGGTTGACTCGTAAATCAATTTCCATAGGCCACCCCCCAAAAAGAAAAGGGAAAAAACACCAAGAAAAAACTGCACATGGTGTTGGGGGTTTCTGGAAAGCAGAAGGACCCTGTGAGAGATTTATTTTCATCTATATTTTTCATGAAAGGCTAATTTGAAGAAAGAGTGGAGACTTAGGAGACAATGAATGAATCAGTGTGAACTCAATATCTTAAATCCAGCCATTATACACATCATTGGTGTAGATGTTTGCGTGGTGGGATATGGCGGGGGACTGATGTGAATGAATCATACAAATATAATGCAAAAAGTAAAAGCATTGCAAGCTAAGGTTTTGTAAATTAGTTACCCTATATACTCAAGTATAAGCCGACCCTAAGATAAACTGAGGCACCTAATTTTGCCACAAAAAAATGGGAAAATGGATTGACTTGAGTATAAGCCAAGAGTGGGACATGCCGCAAGTATTGGTAAAATTCAAAGTAAAAATAGATAGCAATACAATTACATTAATTGAGGCATCAGTAAGTTAAATGTTTTTGAATATTTACATAAAAATGTAATTTAAGATAAGACTGTCCAACTCTGGTTAAACCTTTATTTTAACCTTCTTCAATGTAAATGTGCTTATGTATCCTTCCAATAATAATAGAGTAAAATAATGTAATTATAACAATAATAAAGCAAAATGATAGATGTAATATTAATAGAGTAGAATGATAAATGTAAAATAATAATAATAGTAAAATAATAAATGTAATAATAATAATAATAATAACAACAACAGAGTAAAATAATAAATAACCTTTACTCAAGTGTAAGCTGAGGGGGAATTTTTCAGCCTAAAAAATGGCTGGAACCTAGGCATATACTCAAATATATACAGTAAGTGCCCAGCATGAAATTGTTCTATTTATTTATTGCTGTTTATAGTGGTATTTTCATTACATAGGTTAATTATATCAAAACTTTTGTTTTGTTCTAGTTTAACTTCTGTGTAATCTATGTTGTGAGTCACCTTGGATCTTATAGTGAAAAAATGGACAAAAACCAATCAATCACTTTTGACAAAGATGCATACACTATATGCATTTTTAGCTTCCAATGCATTATAAATCATATACTCTGGATCCCTCACAAATGTACAAATTCTCAAGGTGTGGTGTGTTTTTCTCTCTCACAAAAATCCTCAGCAAGTGCAACAAAGCTATTTTGGCCAAGACTGTCAGATCCAACAACATTCTTTCCTGTTCATACTCCAACATCTTTCTGGTTTTTAATAATTGGAGAATTTTCATGTTCTGGTATAGTTATTTTTTTTATTACTGAGGTGGAATATGTGTGCATCCATACTCATTTGCATATAGATAAGCAGATTACTATAAGAAAGAAAAACAGACAGCCAAGAGATCTAGCTTGAAGAAATTGATTTGTGAATTAATGTACATTTTGCATGAACATTCTTTTTCTTTGTTAGGCTATGCAGCTGTGTATATCCTAGTAGAAGTATTCAGTCTGACCAAGGTTGTTTTGGTTATCAGTTGCCTTCAAGTTGATTTAGTCTCTTGATGATCCTATGAATCAAAGACCTCCAAATCTTCCCAAGTCCCCCATGTTGTTTAACATCTACATGAATCTGTTGGGTGAGATCATCCAGAGTTCTGGAGTTCAATGCCATCTGTATGAAGATGATGTCCAACGCTACTACTCCTTTTCACCAGATGCTAAGGAGGTTGTTGAGGTCTTGAACCAGTGCCTGGCCGCCATTATGGTCTGGATGAGGATTGAAGTTGAATTCAAGTTGAAGTTGAAGTTGAATCCAGACAAGACAGAGGTACTCCTGGTTAGTCACAAGGCTGAACAGGGTATAGGGTTACAGCCTCTCCTGGATGGGGTTACACTCCCCTTGAAGGCACAGGTTCACAGCTTGGGAGTCCTCCTGGACTCATTGCTGAGCCTGGAACCTCAGGTTGCAGCGGTGGATAGGGGTTTTTTCACATAATTAAAACTTGTGCACCAATTGCGCCCATACCTTGGAAAGCCAGACTTAGTCACAGTGATCCACACTCTCATTATATCTAGGATAGACTACTGCAAGACACTCTACATGGGGTTGTTTTTGAAGACAGTTTGGAAGCTTCAAAAAGTCCAGCAAGAGCAGCCAGTTTCATAACTGGAGCGGCACGCAGGGAGCACACAACTCCCATGTTGCGCCAGCTCCACTGGTTGCTAGTTTGCTACTGAACACAATTCAAAGTGTTATCTTTGGCCTATAAAGCCCTAAACAGCCATGACCCAATCTACCTGTCTTAACACTTCTCCCTCTATGAACCACCTTGGAGATTAAGATCTTCTGAGGAGGCCTTGCTCTCAGTTCCATCACTGTCACAGTCGCAATTGGCAGGGACGAGAGAGAGGACTTTCCCAGTGATCATCCCGCAGCTATGGAACTCCCTCCCTGGTGAAATTAGATCAGCCGCCTCCCTCCTGTCCTTCAGAAAGGCAACAACAGCCAGGCTTTGAAGCTGCAAGACCATTCAATGCTAATCAAGGTGGCCAATTGCAACATTCACACTTGCCTCAAACAGACAAGAGTTCTTTCTCCCACCCTAGACATTCCACAGATATATAAACCCCACTTGCCTAGTTTCTAACAGATCTCACAACATTCAAGGATGCCTGGCATAGATGTATTGATGTTTTGTTTTTAGCCCCTGAAGAAGGTGTTTCCTGATATAGGTCGAAATGTATTAAGGTGCTTTTTATTTGGGTTATTGTAAGTTTTCCGGGCTGTATGGCCATGTTCCAGAAGCATTCTCTCCTGACGTTTTACCTGAATCTATGGCAGGCATCCTCAGAGGTTGTGACATGATCTCATAACCTCTGAAGATGCCTGCCAGAGATGCAGGTGAAATGTCAGGAGAGAATGCTTCTGGAACATGGCCATACAGCCCAGAAAACTCACTGCAAGTGATTCCAGCCATGAAAGGCTTTGACAACACAATTCTCCATATTCTTTAAAGACTGAATGTAATGGGAAGAAGCTGATGCCTCCTGATCATCCCATCTTTTTTGTGGAATGAGGTCCTAAAACTCATTTATTTGACTTTTTAAGCTGTTCGTGGTATCTATAGAATTCTACTCCAACATGGTATTGATAGAAACTTCTTCATTTTTAACTGTTCAGCTTTCATTCTAGTTAATGATTGAAGCAAGATATGGAAAACCTTGAACTATTTCAATACGTTCATGAGTGCTTTAAAATTATGTAAATCAAGCTACATACACAAGAAAACACCAAAGGAACCATGAAAGAACTAGACAAGATCCTGGAGTGTCAAGATATACAATATAGTTGCCTTTGCCTTCCTTTGAGGCTGAGAGAATGGGATTTGTCCAAGGTCACCCACTGAATTTCCATGGCAGAGTGTAGATTTGAATGTAAAGTCCACATTCTAACCAATGCACATGATGGTTCTCTATTTCTACTGCTAAGGGTATGGAAAGAACTCTTGTCAGCAAGGAAGAGGAATGGCAGACAAGCAGATCTCTCTTACGCTAGGACTGAGCTATAAATTGTTCAAATACAAAGGTAGATTGATGATAAATGATAGACGGATGGATATGCTTCTGGGACCTTTTGCCCCAAGTGCCTGAAAATTTTTGGTTGACCTTGGGTAACATACACCATATTTTAAGTAAGTCATGCTTCTCTGCTTCAATGTCAAATGTCTTTGGACAGCTCTAGTGAAATTGTTTATCTGTTTGCCTATCTATTATCTATCTATCTATCTATCTATCTATCTATCTATCTAACTATCTATCTATCATCTATTCACCCAACCGTAGATTCAACTCAGCCCCTCCTTCTGGCCTTCCAGTATTTCAACAGGGATGAAGGTGCAATTTGCTATGGCATTTTTCATTTCCACTCTGCCTGACAGGCAAGGAAAGAAAGGCGTTAATGTTTTCTGACAGGCGACCCCTAATTGTTGCAGCTTTTCTTCTCGGCCTTTTCTGTGAAATCCTGACTTAGGCCAGGAGCAGCATAACAAAATGCGCCCGCCATTGAAATGGGTGCCTGTTCTTCTTCTCCACAGAGGGAAAAGAGGAATGGCATTATTCATGAAGGTTTTTTTTCCAAGCGGGTTCCCCTCTCCCCCTTTTAACCAACCTTTGAGCTGAATCAGAAGAGTCGGCTGGCCAGGGCTCTCTTATGCTGGGAAGGCGGGGCTGGGAAGTGGACAATGGAGCCAAACTGTTTTACGCGGTTAAAGACATAACTGTGTGCTATTGAGCTGAATATGAGGAAAATTAATCTTTGGGCCTTTATTTCTGATGGATTCACACTCCTTTGTTTGGGAATTGCCTGCATTTTTTATTAATAATCCTGCATTGGCAGGTTAGCGGCTGTCAATGTATAATGGAGGCTTTAAGGGAAGGGTATAATTTAAAATAAATTCTTCTTCACACATTCTACACAAAACAACAATAACTAGTCAGATAACGCCTTAAAACATCCAATTTGTTTCTGTGAACATGTGTCATTTATACTTTTCTAGCAAAATCGTGTCCATTGAATATACTTTACCATTCATTAGCCAAAGTTCTTTGGTGAATGTACAATCTGACAAATTCATAAAATACAAAAATTGTGCAATTTTAAAAATTGTGTCAGAAGCGACTTGAGAACATACTGAGAGTTGCTTCTGGTGTGAGAGAATCGGACGTCTACAAAGACGTTGCCCAGGGGATCCCCTGATGTGTTACCATCCTATAGGAGGCTTCTCTCATGTCCGGGCATGGGAAGCTGGTGCTGACAGATGGGAGCTCACCCCATCTCGCAGATTCAAACCGCCAACTTTCAGGTCAGCAGTTTAGCCAACACATGGGTTTACCTCATTGTGCCATCATGGCTCCTAATTGTGAAATAGTACAAACATTACTAATAAGTCTTGTGTCACCTCAAACAAAATGGGGATCAGTCAAAAACTTACAAGTTTATCCCCATAATAACCCTGTAATTTAAGATAGATGGAGGTGGCACTCTCTAGTTTTATATCAGATACTCTAACCACATCATCATACTGTCTCTCTCTGTCAAGGAAAGGAGATTGGTAAATGTTGGAAAGGATGAAGCAGAATGGATGCTACATCCTAAGAAAGACTTACCCATTTTATTTCTTCCCACTATTGGTCATTTGTGCCTACCATTGTTTCCCAGCCTTGCAGGGTTATTTTGCACAGACTACCTAGATGAAAAATGCTTTGGACACTTGAAGTGGAATCTTATTAGTGACTAGTGTAAATAAATACCATTACATAGGCAGTTGGAAGGCAGTTGGCACCACGAGGTGCAGTGCCAATCTTAAGAAATGTGGCTGCAAAGTGGAGTCCATGACATGTGAGTGCAGAGGAGAGCTGCTAGTTAGTAGCCAGCTGCATTAAATCACTACTGACCAATAGGTCATGAGTTCAAAGCCAGCCTGGGTCAGAGTAAGTTCCCAACCATTAATAGTCTAGCTTGCTGTCAACCTATGCAGCCCAAAAGACAATAGCATCTGTCAAGTAGGAAATTTAGGTACCGCTTTATGCAGGAAGGCTAATTTAACTAATTTACAATGCCATAAAACCTTCCAGCAGTGTGTAGAAGAATGAGGAAGTACTCCATCAAAGGGCCCGGTGTCACAAGTGGATAGTGAAGTGGCAGCTCCCCCTGTGGCCGGAACCAAGCATACCCTCATGAAGCTGGAAATGCTGGAATGTTAAATTGACTCTGTGTCTATCTATATATGTTGTTTGTCTAAATGGCATTGAATGTTTGCCATGTATATGTGCATTGTAATCTGTCCTGAGTCCCCTGTGGGGTGAGACGGGTGGAATATATATACTGTAAATACAACGCAGTCAAGCCCGCCACATGCACAATGGAGGACCGTCTCACAGCGACACCAGAGGCACTCCAAGTGGTCAGCTTCTGTTCAAAGGAAATTTAGTATAATGCCAAGTTTTAAACTTTGTTTGTGGTTTTTTTACTACATTATAACTGTATTCTCAATTCACTTCTGACGCGATAAATAAAATAATGATATGTCCAAAGTACAGCAATCTCAATTTAGTCGGCTTCTAGAGAAAGTTCAGGATTGATTAGGTCTTGAATCTCCTTGAGGGTCTTGGAACATCAAAGTGACTCCTGGATTTGTTGCAGTTGCCCTCCTCTGACCTATAGCTTCCACAGTCACTTACTGCAGATGATGCCAAATGACACTGATGTGACTCACAGTCAACAATCATCTCAAAAGCCACCTGTTCCTTACCATGAAAGAGTGGGAATTACACATCTACCTTCATCGAATATCATTGGGCTGTAACTCCAAGAAACTCTTCACCACAAGCTAAGCTGGCTAGGTAGCTGAGATGCTGTGCCAAAAGATCTCAGCCGGCCTTTGGAAACAATAAACATCTGCAAAATCACGATCTGTCAACTGCAAACAGCCACCTTACTTGGATCTGCGCACATCATTCGAAAATACATCACACAGTCGTAGACGCTTGGGAAGTGTTCGACTTGTGATTTTGTGATACGAAATCCAGCATATAGATCTTGTTTGCTGTGACATACTGTGCTTTTGTCAGTAAAATAATAATAATAATAATAATAATAATAATAATAATAATAATAATAATAGACTTTATTTATATACTGCCTCATCTCCCCAAAGGGACTCACACTCCTTTATCCTTAACCATATTGGGTGGGGAATAACATCTGGGGGGCCAAAGGTTTCTCAGCCACACAAGATAATCTTTGAGTAAAACAGTAATATAAATACATTTATCAGGCTGCTGTGTAAACAGCTGTTGGAATAAAGAACAGAGCTTCCTGCATGTGAATAACTGCAATCATAGAATCATAGAGTTGGAAGAGACCTCGTGGGCCATCCAGTCCAAACCACTGCCAAGAAACAGGAAAATCACATCCAAAGCACCCCTGGCAGATGGCCATCCAGTCTCTGTTTAAAATCCTCCACCACACTCTAGGGCAGAGAGTTCTACTGCTATATATGCATGTATTCAATGAGACTAGTTTCAGTTATATATACCTAGGAATGGGCCACCCAACTCTCCCAAGAGATATCTGTTTATAAAGGAATAAAAGTTGTTTTTTAAACTATTGATATTGTTTTATTCCTCCATCTTTATTGTGTCCTTCCTCCATTTCCAACCACATAAGGCCACTGTTGTTAAGACATCTAGTATATTATCAAAGGCTGGAGTCAGGGGCTGGAAAAGTTCCTTTAAAGGACTACAGTTCCCAAGTTGGGAAATTTCTAGTGCCATAGTTGAAAAAAGAAGTTCTCTAAATTCTGAGACAGACTCCATTACATCTTTGGCAGTATTCTTTCCAATCGAGAGCCAATGAGTTGTAATGATTTAAGCACTGGACCATGACTGTGGAGACCAAAATGTGATTCCCTACCTGAAAATGGAAACCTTTTGGGTGATCTTGGCCCAATCACACACTCTTAGCCACAGAAAACACATTTGGTTCACCTTAGAGTTGCCATAAATTGGAATGACTTGAAGGCGCACAAAACTTCTTTCCAAAGAAAGGATGCCATCTTGAGTCATCTAGGGGGCTGCATGAACTTGGCGGCCAGTGCATCTGCTACTTTGCTGTTATGATACACCTTCAGAAGACGGTTCTAACTTGGAGTTTCCTTGGATGTACCTGCACTGTGAATTCATGCAGTTTGGCACCGCTTTAACAGTCATGGGCTCAATACTGTGAGATCCTGGGAGTTGTAGTTTGGTGATGCACTCTTTGCCAGAGAAAGATTTTTTTATGTCAGGAGCGACCTGAGAAACTGCAAGTCACTTCTTGGGTGAGAGAATTGGCTGCCTGCAAGGATGTTACACAGGGGACGCCTGGATGTTTTACCATCCTGTGGGAGGCTTCTCTCATGGCTCTGCATTATAAGCTGGGTCTGACAGACGGGAGCTCACCCTGCTCTCCCCAGATTTGAACCGCCAACTTTTCAGCTAGTAGTCCTGCCAGCACAAGGGTTTAACCCATTGCACCACGGGGGCTCCTACCAGAGAAGGCTGAAGGCCTTGACAAACTATACCCTCCAGGACCATAGCACTGAGCCCTTGTAATGTCACATTGCATTCATTCTACAGTGTAGGCGCACTCCTTTGGCAAGGGCTTTTCGAAGGAGAACTTTGCCATCCTGTTGTTGAAGGCTTTCATGGTCAGAATCACAGGGTTGATGTAAGTTGTTCTGGTTGTTCCAGAAGCATTCTCTCCTGACATTTCACCTACATCTATGCCAGGCATCCTCAGAGGTTTTGAGATCCGATGGAAACTAGGAAACGGGGTTTATATACCTGTGGAATGTCCAGGGTGGGAGAAAGAACTCATCTGTTGGAGGTTGGTGTAAATGTTTCAGGCAGTAAGAAGCCACACTTTGAAAACTGCTAGGCCATTAAATGCTAATCAAGGTGGCCAACTGCAGCATTCACACTTGCCTCAAAAAAGACAAGAGTTCTTCTTCCACAGATATATAAACCCCATTGTCCTAGTTTCCCACTCACAACCTCTTAGGATGCCTGCCATAGATGCAGGCGAAACGTCAGGAGAGAATGCTTCTGGAACATGGCCATACAGGCCGGAAAACTTATAGCAACAATGCAACCTTGCAATTGGCTTTTTCTGGGGTTGAGAGAGTATGGACGTGCATAGCAGGTTCCTTTACCCATGACTCCTTTTTGGAGACCTACTTTAAACCTTCGCTGGGACCCTCACCTCTCTCCCCTTCTCTTGGGCAAGAGAGAGAGAGAGAGAAAAGATTACACCCGGGAATGTACGGAGGGCTTCTCCAGACTGCTGTTATCTTAATGGCAAAGCGGGGGGGGGGGGGGGTGCAGACAGGCCCGTGCGCGGGTGACAGTGGACGCATGCCTGCAGCCAATCAGCGGCGGGGGACACACTGGGATGGGACAGGGCTTGAATAAATCATGACGCCTGACACGCGCTCCGGAGGCGCCCCCTCCCCTTCCCTTGGCCACTCTACGCTTTAGCCGGCTTTCCAGTCTGTTTTGGTCGGAATGAAGACTACTACGCGCATGCGCCGGGAAGAGCGGGTGGTTGGGCGCATGCATCTACGCTGCTGTAGCATTAATGCATTTTGACACCACTTGGACTGCCATGTATTTATGTTTTGTTTTTAGCCCCTGAAGAAGGTGTTTCCTGATATAGGTCGAAATGTATTGAGCTTTATAAAAAAAAAGGAATACACATTGCCACATGGTGCTTTTTATTTGGGTTGTTGTAAGTTTTCTGGGCTGTATGGCAATATTCCAGAAGCATTCTCTCCTGGCGTTTCGCCTGAATCTATGGCAGGCATCCTCAGAGGTTGTGATGTGACCTCATAACCTCTGAGGATGCCTGCCAGAGATGCAGGTGAAACGTCAGGAAAGAATGCTTCTGGAACATGGCCATACAAGCCGGAAAACTTACAACAACCCAGTGATTCCGGCCAAGAAAGCCTTCAACAATACATTGCTTTTTGTTTGTTTGTTTCTTAAGCTTCATCATCATCATCTTATTATTCTTATTCTTATAGAATCATAGAATCAAAGAGTTGGAAGAGACCTCATGGGCCATCTAGTCCAACCCCCTGCCAAGAAGCAGGAATATTGCATTCAAAGCACCCCTGACAGATGGCCATCCAGCCTCTATTTAAAAGCTTCCAAAGAAGGAGCCTCCACCACACTCCGGGGCAGAGAGTTCCACTGCTGAACGGCTCTCACAGTCAGGAAGTTCTTCCTCATGTCCAGATGGAATCTCCTCTCTTGTAGTTTGAAGCCATTGTTCCATTGCGTCCTAGTCTCCAAGGAAGCAGAAAACAAGCTTGCTTCCTCCTCCCTGTGGCTTCCTCTCACATATTTATACATGGCTATCATATCTCCTCTCAGCCTTCTTTTCTTCAGGCTAAACATGCCCAGCTCCTTAAGCCACTCCTCATAAGGCTTGTTCTTCTTATTCTTATTCTTATTATTTGAAACACCACAAGATGATTCCACAGCAGACACTCTGCTGGTTGTTGAATTGGATCACACGTCGGACACTTCCCAAGTGTCTAGGACTGTGTGATGTATTGGCGAATAATGCGTGCAGATCCCAGTAAGGTGGCCTTTTGCAGCTGGTAGATGGTAATCTTGTCAGCTCCAATTGTGTTTAAGTGCATGCCAAGGTCTTTAGGCACTGCACCCAGTGTGCCGATCACCACTGGGACATCTTGACTGGCCAGAGATGAAGTTCAATTTTTAAATCCTCATATTGTGTCATCTTTTCCAGTTGTTTCTCTTCAATCCAGCTGTCACCTGGGATTGCTCAGGGGATGTCCGGGTGTGTTACCATCCTGTGGAAGGCTTCTCTCATGTCTCCGCATGGGATGCTGGAGCTGACAGACAGGAGCTCACACAGTCTTTCCGATTCAAACCCCTGCCCTGCAGGTCAACAGTTCAGCCGACACAAGGATTTAACCCACTACACCACCATGGCTCACTTGAAGGCATGCAATGATGATACAAAGATGACCAGGGCCAACAGTTGTAATGGTGAGTATAGTCTCTTTCTATCAAAAGTTGGAACCATGATGTCCTGTGGATGTTATTAACTGCAAATCCCTGCTTTTGGAGCCACTACACTTCCCAAGTTGGGAAATTTCTAGAGTCATAGTTGAAAACAAAAATTCTCTAAATTCTGAGACAGGTCCCATTACATCTTTGGTAGTATTCTTTCCATTTGAGAGCCAATGTGGTGTAGTGATTTGAGGACTGGAATACCTAGAAATGGAAACCCATTGGCATTTGGAGCCACACAATCAATGTTAGGAAATGATGAGAGTTGCTGCCCAATAACATATCAAAGACTTTTCCATTCTCTCTCCAGTATATGGTAGGGTAGTGATATCCAAACTTTGGTCTTCCAGTTGTTTTGGACTTCAGCTTCTGGAGATAAAATCCAAAAAACCTGTAGGGAAAAAAATTGGGAACCACTGTTGTAGAGCATATTCAAACTCATTAAACAGCCTAGAACATTCCAGGTTTTGTTCCTGGACTTTCTGGTTTTATTTTGAAGAGCCATAGACATGTTTTTTAAAAATCTCAGAATATTTTCCACCAGCTCCTGGTATAATCAGATTTTTTTTATACTAGCTGCCCAGGTCTGTTTGTTTTGACCTCTAATAAAATTGGAAAGAACAGGAACAAAAAAAATGAGATTCTTCAGACTGGACTCAGCCCTGTAAGGGAAACAAATAGTAACATTTTCATTTCCCAGATATTCTTCAATGTGCATTAGCACACTCTAGTGCAAAAGTTCCCAATCATTTTTTTTAACCAGGGACCACTCTCTGTTAGTACCAAAAGGGTTATGAATCAGTTTTTGGTCAACTTTAGATTTGGTTTGGTTATTTGGGGTGCTGATTCAGAAATTTGCATTGGATAGACCACATAAGCCCTAGTTTCTGATACAGAACATATGCCATCCAACAGTTGCCATCTGCTTGCCCACAGAAAACCAAATTTAATAATCTAGAGTGGATGTAGTAGTAGTAGTAGTATTTTGTGGGTAGTCAGGCTCTCCCCTCTGGACATCTCCATTGCCTCAGCACTATAAGAGGGTTTCAGGAGAACAATCACTCTAGTTGCAGTGTGGCTTTCATTGCAGTGTGAATAATAATAATAATAATAATAACAACAACAACAACAACAACAACAACAACAACAACAATTTATTTGACCAGTCATATGACCATTTCAAAATAGAACATGAGTAAAAAACAAGGCAACAAGGTGAGGACAGCAGCTGGCCTTCTATTTACAGTCAGAGTCTTATTTTCCTGGTTCTTCTTTCAGGAAATCTGTTCTTTTCTTGATAGCTTTCAGAATAAAAAGGCTTATTCCGATTAGGATGGATCTTTTCTGTCCTTGCAAGAGGGATGTCAGATCATTTCTGTTGGGGGACCTGCAGTTGGATAATATTGGATGTAAATATCTGTCTCGCAATTCAGTATATGCTGGACAGTCAATTAAGAAATGTTCAATATCTTCCACAGTTTGTTCTCCCCATACGCAGAATCTCTCACTTCTTGGGATGCAACAGTCATATCCAATTTGCATCCTAATACCGAGTTGTTCAAACCTAGCCCTAGCATATATTCTTCTTAAGGGCAGTGGAAGTGGAATAGTTAGATAGTGTTCTAAATGAATATTCCTTTTGTGGGAAGCTAAAAACCTTGTGGCAGAAGACCTACCTATGCTTGCTGAGCATAGATATCTTGAGTGCCTTTTTTTCTTTTTTCTTTCTTGTGTCAGGGCAGCCAGTCAATTATATTACATTTCTAACAGAACAAAGCAAACAAACAGAGAAAATACAAAATGTGTGAGTTTGGTAGTTGATTAAATGTCCTTTGACCACTATCTGGCACTTGGAGTGCTTCTGGTGTTGCTGCAAGAAGGTCCTCCATTGTGCATGTGGCAGGGCTCAGGCTGCATTGCAGCAGATGGTCTGTGGTTTGCTCCTCTCCACACTCGCATGTCTTGCATGAGCACTTATTTCACCTTAGGACCTAGATTGATCGGAAATTGTAAAGGCAGGCTATTTGCATTTGCAGTGTGGTTTAAAGGCAATGGTGTAGTGAAGCTGCTGACCATATTTTTGTTCTTGCGGACCACTGGTGGGCCACGGACCACAGGTTGGAAACTACCGTTCTGGTGTAAACTACACCACACTGAGGAACTGGCTCTGCAGAATGTTAATATTGGCAGCTGAAGTGCTCCACTGATGAGCATATGCATATTCTAGAGGAGTGAGTTGCAGATCCTGGAACCGGTTCAAGGCCAGTCTCTGTGGTGTGTGTCATCACCATCCAGACCTGGAACTGGTTCCAGAATTACCAATCTAATCATCTGCACAACTGAACCACTTTCTTCTATGCTGGTTTGAAACTGACCTGAGTGGTCGGTGTAGATGTGCCTGCCCCAATGTGAGCTCTGGCCAAAGAAAATTTGGTCCAGGTTCTCCATGGAGACCCCCCCCCCCAATGGAGCTCTTCTCTGTGTGCCTTTCTCTCTTTTTCTGTGGAGGCATCTCCTCAGCGTCTTCTGCACTCCCCCCCCCCGCCCAGGCCACCCACCCATCAGCAAAACAAGGGTTGCCTTACAGACACAACAAGCCCTGTTGTTAGGGCTCCTTCTCCCTCCCCTCCCCACTCCCTCTTCAGATGCTCCTCTTGGCTTGTCTGTTGGTGGCACTGGCCTGTTTTCTGCCCTCAATCGAACTGGGGCTCTCCAGCCCAGAGACCCTCGGCCCGTGGCTTCTCTGAAAGGGGCAACCGCCCCCAAAGCCCCCTCTCTTCCCCTTCCCCGCCTCCTCCTCCTCCTCTGGGCCATTTTGTCCTGCCATTTGAAAGAGCAGGGATTCAACCGCACTAGCTTTGTTAGCCCAGCCATTCTTTTGGAGAGGGCTTTGGAAAAGAGAGTGGGGGAAGGTAAGGAACCCTGCGGTGGCCCTGCCGTTGCAAACAGCCCCCTTTCTTGACCAAACCTCCCATTTCATCATTTCCACCTGCACTTCTGCTCAGTTTTTTTCCCCTCTCCTTTTCCTTCCCTCTCCCTTCTTTTCAGATCGCCCTGCCTGGGGAGCTGGGAGACTTCTGAAGGCGCTCAATCCAGATTTCTCCTGATTTATGGGCTTTGCAAAAAATGCCGAATCCGTCTTGTCAGAGGCGCTGAATGGCTTTGCCTCGGGGCGCAAGAAAAGGCGGTGTGTTGCTAAGCGATTAGATCAGATGTAATGAGGTTGGCCTCCATCCTGCTTTGCCCTTTCCTATCTCCAGCAAACGGGGTGTCTTTGTGTGACTCCCCCATACTTTGTGACAACGGTGTCACAAAGGGCCTGGGTAAACTTGGGCCCTCCAAGGGTTTTGGACTCCAACTCCCACCATTCCTAACAGCCCCAGGCCCCTTCCTTTTCCCCCTCAGCCGCTTAAGCTTGGGATGCTGGAGACTGAGCAATGTTTCCCTTGTGTTGTCCAAGGCTTTCATGGCCGGAATCACTGAATTGCTGTGAGTTTTCCAGACTGTAAGGCCATGTTCCAGAAACATTCCCTCCTGGCATTTCGCAGGCATCCTCGGATGTTTGAGCTCTGTTGGAAACTAAGCAAGTGGACACAATGGATTATTTGGGAACACTGAAATGCTCTACCTCTCTAACAACTACCATGTCAGACTACACAGAGAAGCCACTGAAGCATGTGGACAATTTCAAGAGAAAACCATGAAAATGAACAAAATCTGACTACCAGTATTTTAAAAACCCTCTAAAATCAGGACAGTAAATAAAGAGGAACTCTCAAAAACAGGGGAATTCCAGACAAGAAACAATCAGCACCCAACAAAGGATTCCCTCAAGCAGTAAGAAGAGAGACATTGAAACTGCTAGGCCATTGAATGCTAATCAAGGTGGCCAATTGAAACATTCACACTTACCGCAAAAGTTCTTTCTCCCACCCTGGGCCTTCCATATATTAACCCAATTTTCCTAGTTTCCAACAGACTTTACAACCTCTGAGGATGCTTGCCGTATATGTGGGCGAAACGTCAGGAGAGAATGCTTCTGACACATGGCTATACAGCCCGGAAAACTCATAGCTACCCGATGTTTCCCTTCCTAGGGTGCATTTGCACAAGCATATTCATAGACTTTGGCCCCACTTTAACTGCCACAGCTCAATGCTATGGGATAGTGGGATTTGTAGTTTTGCAAGGTGTTTATCCTCCTCTGCCAAAGGGCTGGTTGGGGCCTCACCAAACTACAGATCCTAGGATTCCATAGCATTGAACCAAGGCGGTTAAAGTGGAGTCAAACTGTATTAATTCTGGTTTTCATGCGGACAAGTGTTTGCTTGCACTCATAACGAGAGCAGACCTCAAAACCTCCGAGGATGCCTGCGAAATGTCAGGAGGGAATGCTTCTGGAACACGGCCATACAGTCTGGAAAAGTCACGGCAACCCAGTGATTCCGGCCTTGGAGAACACAAGGGAAACATTTGCTGAGTCTCCAGCAGCATCCCAAGGAAACGTCGCCCTTATGTGATATTTACTCAAAGCTATAAAACACCGGCTCAATTTCCTTTGCATACCTTATCTCTCCAGGCTTGTGAAAACGAAGGAACAAATCCAAACCCGGGGCCCCGCCTTTTTTCTTTCTTTCTTTTTTGAAAACACACACAGAAAACGGAGCCATTCGAAGCGTTAGGATTTCCCTAATCAAACAATAGTCCCAGGATGGGCCGACACAACGCGCGCGCTTGTCTTGAAGTCCTGGGCCACCGAGGGGTCTCTCTTGGCTTCCAAACCCCTCCCTACGAATGTATTAATAGGGGGGATGGAGGGGGAGAAGGGGGGGGGAATGTATGTATGGCAATGCGATGCTGACACATTAAATAAAATTCCACTGTACTCCTCTGCGCAAACAATGCGCGCGTTTTGAGAAATGCGCGGTAATTGCAGGGGCATTTTTTAAAACCTGATTTTCCCCTCCCTTTTCTTTCCTTTTCCTAGGGTGCGTTTGGCATTTTCCTTTCCGCCTGGTTGGGTGCACGCAAACTGCATTTGCAAGCCTTAAAGGGGTGGCGAATGAGAGGGAGGGGGGCCAAGAAGGAACCCGAGGCGGATTCTAGTCACGTCTTTACTAACCGACAACAAGGAGAGTCGCCAGGAAAAGAAAGAGAGAGAGAGAGAGAGATGGAGAGAGAGAATGAAAAGGGGGAATAGGTGCGGGGGAGGGGGAAGAGACCCAATTTCTTTTTGAATCTTGGTAATTGGGTACTTTTACACCCAGATCACGCTGTTGGAGGAACGTAAAGGGGGGGGGGGTCTGCGTTTTGAATTTGAGCGCACATTTCTGCTTCACTGCCTAAGCTTTGGCTAGGCTTCTTGTTTTTTCTCTTCCTTCCATCAAAAAAGCACTTGTGTAACCCGAATTGGATGTGTGCTGCCTGATAAACCCCCATGACAGGATGATAGGGACAATGACACGGTTGGAAGAATGAGAGGATGAGAGGATGATAGGACAGTGACACGGTTGGAAGGATGAGAGGATGATAGGATGCTGACATGGTGGGAAGGATGAGAGGATGATAGACAAGTGACATGATTAGAAGGATGAGAGGACAGCAACATGGTTGGAAGGATGAGAGGATGATAGGACAGTGAAATTGTTGGAAGGAGGAGAGGATGATAGGATGGTGACATGGCTGAAAGGATGATAGGACAGTGACATGGTTGGAAGGATGAGAGGATGATAGGACAGTGACGTGGTTGGAATGATGATAGGATGATAGGATAGTAAAATGGTTGGAAGGATGATAAGATGATAGGACAATGACATGGTTGGAAGGATGATCTTTTTGTTTTTATTTTTTTGTTGTTGTGTCAGGAGTGACTGCAAGCAGGCATGTAGGGGGGGGGCTCTGGGGGGGGCTTCAGCCCCCCCCCCCCAAATTCTCATGGTGGTTCGCGAAAAGGCCTTACTGGTGCATTATTTAAACTGTTATGTTTATTCATATCATGATCTGATCACCATACTCAATATATCCCATATGCATGGGGGTATTGGGGTAACGATACAAAAGGTTTGCTGGGGTAGACCCTCTTTCACTCAGACTCAGCCCCCCCCAGAAACTCAGCCCCCCCCAACCCCCCCCTGAAAATTTTTTAGCCCCCCCCCCCCGAAACGAAATCCTGGCTACGGCCTGACTGCAAGTCGCTTCTGGTGTGAGAGAACGTTGCCCAGGGGAGAGAACGTTGCCCAGGGGATGATAGGATGATAAGACAGTGACATGATTGGAAGGATGAGAGGATGATAGGACAGTGATGTGGTTGGAAGGATGATAGGATGATAGGACAGTGACATGGTTGGAAGGATGAGAGGATGATAGGACAATGACATGGTTGGAAGGATGATAGGATGATAGGACAGTGACATGGTTGGAAGGATGAGAGGATGATAGGATAGTGACGTGGTTGGAAGGATAAGAGGATGATAGGACAGTGATGTGGTTGGAAGGATGAGAGGATGATAGGACAGTGACGTGGTTGGATGATAGGATGATAGGACAGTGACATGGTTGGAAGGATGAGAGGATGATAGGAGAGTGACGTGGTTGGAAGGATGAGAGGATGATAGGACAGTGACGTGGTTGGATGATAGGATGATAGTGACATGGTTGGAAGGATGAGGGGATGATAGGACAGTGATGTGGTTGGAAGGATGAGAGGATGATAGGACAGTGATGTGGTTGGAAGGATGAGAGGATGATAGGCCAGTGACATGGTTGGAAGGATGATAGGATGATAGGACAGTGATGTGGTTGGAAGGATGATAGGATGATAGGACAATGACATGGTTGGAAGGATGATCTTTTTGTTTTTATTTTTTTGTTGTTGTGTCAGGAGTGACTGCAAGCAGGCATGTAGGGGGGGGGCTCGGGGGGGGGCTTCCCCCCCCCCCCCCCGAACTTCTCATGGTGGTTCGCGAAAAGGCCTTACTGGTGCATTATTTAAACTGTTATGTTTATTCATATCATGATCTGATCACCATACTCAATATATCCCATATGCATGGGGGTATTGGGGTAATGATACAAAAGGTTTGCTAGGCTAGACCCTCTTTCACTCAGACTCAGCCCCCCCCCGAAACTCAGCCCCCCCCCGAAACCCCCCCCCCTGAAAATTTTTTAGCCCCCCCCGAAACGAAATCCTGGCTACGGGCCTGACAGGACATGTTATTCATTATGATAGGACAGTGACATGGTTGGAAGGATGAGAGGATGATAGGAGAGTGACATGGTTGGAAGGATGAGAGGATGATAGGACAGTGACGTGGTTGGAAGGATGAGAGGATGATAGGACAGTGACGTGGTTGGATGGATGAGAGGATGATAGGACAGTGACGTGGTTGGAAGGATGATAGGATGATAGGACAGTGACGTGGTTGGAAGGATGAGAGGATGATAGGACAGTGACGTGGTTGGAAGGATGAGAGGATGATAGGACAGTGACGTGGTTGGATGATAGGATGATAGCACAGTGACATGGTTGGAAGGATGAGAGGATGATAGGAGAGTGACGTGGTTGGAAGGATGAGAGGATGATAGGACAGTGACGTGGTTGGATGATAGGATGATAGTGACATGGTTGGAAGGATGAGGGGATGATAGGACAGTGATGTGGTTGGAAGGATGAGAGGATGATAGGACAGTGATGTGGTTGGAAGGATGAGAGGATGATAGGACAGTGACATGGTTGGAAGGATGATAGGATGATAGGACAGTGATGTGGTTGGAAGGATGATAGGATGATAGGACATTGACGTGGTTGGAAGGATGAGAGGATGATAGGACAGTGACGTGGTTGGAAGGATGAGAGGATGATAGGACAGTGACGTGGTTGGAAGGATGAGAGGATGATAGGACAGTGACATGGTTGGAAGGATGATAGGATTATTTATTTATCGTGTCATCCGCAACCAGAACATTGTATTACATTTCTAACAGAACAAAACAAACAAACAGATAAAAAACACACAAATTTTGCAAACTTGGTAGCTGATTAAATGTCCTTTGACCAGTATCTGGCCACTTGGAGTGCCTCTGGTGTTGCTATAAGAAGGTCCTCCATTGTGCATGTAGGGCTCATTGTAGTAGGTGGTCAGTGGTTTGCTCTTCTCCACACTCGCATGTCATGGATTCAACTTTGTAGCCCCATTTCTTAAGATTGGCTCTGCATCTCGTGGTGCCAGAGCGCAGTCTGTTCAGTGCCTTCCAAGTCACCCAGTCTTCTGTGTGCCCAGGGGGTATCACCCACGGATTGAGGTACTGGGTTTGAACCTGCCACTTTTGAACTCTCGCTTGCTGAGGTGTTCCAGCGAGTGTCTCTGTAGATCTAAGAAAACTATTTCTTAATTTAAGTCGTTGACGTGCTGGCTGATACCCAAACAAGGGATGAGCTGGAGATGTCTCTGCCTTGGTCCTTTCACTATTGGCTGCTACTTCCCGGCGGATGTCAGGTGGTGCAATACCGGCTAAGCAGTGTAATTTCTCCAGTGGTGTAGGGCGCAGACACCCTGTGATAATGCGGCATGTCTCATTAAGGGCCACATCCACTGTTTTAGTGTGGTGAGATGTGTTCCACACTGGGCATGCATACTCAGCAGCAGAGTAGCATAGCGCAAGGGCAGATGTCTTCACTGTATTTGGTTGTGATTAATTAATTTATTATTTATTTACTTTGCTTATATACCGCTGTTCTCAGCCCATGGGCGACTCACAGCGGTGTACAACATAGGAACAACAAAATTCAAGACACAGTATAAAAACAATTCACAATCCAGCATTATACAAAAACATCGTCATTACTACGAAAACCATTCAGCGTCGTCTCATCGTCCAAACCACAATCCAGTATCATTTTCCGTTGTTCCATTCCTATAGTCATTACCAATCATTGCACTTCTGTATCTGGTTGTGATCCCCAGGTTGTGTCAGTCAGCTTTCGTATGATATTGTTTCTAGCGCCCACTTTTTGCTTGATGTTCAGGCAGTGCTTCTTGTAGGTCAGAGCACGGTCCAGAGTGACTCCCAGGTATTTGGGTGTGCTGCAATGCTCCAGTGGGATTCCTTCCCAGGTAATCCTCAGAGCTCAGGATGCTTGTCTGTTCTTAAGGTGAAAGGCACATGTCTGTGTTTTAGATGGATTAGGGATCAGTTGGTTTTCCCTGTAATAGGCCGTTAGAGCACCTAGAGCTTCGGAGAGCTTCTGTTCAGCCATCTCAAAGCTCCCTGCTTGAGTGGTAATGGCAATCATCAGCATAGATGAAACTCTCTGTCCCTTCTGGCAGTGGCTGGTCATTTGTGTAGATGTTGAACATGGATGGAGCACACACGCTCCCCTGAGGCATTACTCTATTATGATTATTGCATTTATTATTGTTCTCTGGAACTCAACAAAAAGCTCCTGTTTTGTAGCAGGTTTCCTATGAGGCGGGTGAGATGGTAGTCCTTTGTGATATTATACATTTTTCTCAGGAGGAGGCGGTGGTTTACAGTATCATAAGCCGCTGACAGGTCTATGAAGACAGCTCCTGTGATCTGCTGCCTTTCAAAGCCATCTTCTATGTGCTGAGTCAGGTTCAGCACTTGCGATGTGCAGCTTTTGCCTTTCCTGAAGCCAGCTTGCTGTGGAATCAGACATGGGTCTATTTTTTCCATAATTCTATGCAGAATAAGTCTCTCCAGAACTTTGTAGAGGTGGCACAGCAGGGAGATTGGTCTGTAGCTTTTTGGGTCATTACGGTCTTTGCCTGGCTTCAAGATGGCGATGACTTTTGCTTTCCTCCAGATTTTGGGGATCTGACAGGATGCAGTGCAGTTGTTCATCAGCTCCAGCAGCCAGCGCCTTGCTTTTGGACCAAAGTTCTTGATTTGTTCCATCCGTAGATCATCCAGGCCAGCTGCTTTGCCATTCTCACATTTATTGAGAGCCATGTCCAATTCAGTAGATGTAAAGGGTTCATGAAAGTTGTTGTTCTCAATCTCTTGTTGTCTGGCTATTGGTTTCTTTCCTACTTTGGTGGCAAGGTTGGGGTGATAGGATGATAGGACAGTGATATGGTTGGAAGGATGAGAGGATGATAGGACAGTGACATGGTTGGAAGGATGAGAGGATGATAAGGCAGTGACATGTTTGGGAGGATGAGAAGAGGATAGGACAGTGACGTGGTTTGAAGGATGATAGGATAGTGATATGGTTGGAAGGATGATGGGACAGTGACATGGTTGGAAGGATGATGGGACAGTGACATGGTTGGAAGGATGATGGGACAGCGACGTGTTTGGAAAGATGAGGGGATGATAGGACAGTGACATGGTTGGAAGGATGATAGGACAGTGAAATGGTTGGACGTCACAGTCACATCTTCTCCTCTCCTGCAGGTCCTGCATGTCCTGCTTGACCAAAATAGTGGTTCAAGTCAGTATTATGGGGAAAGGTGTAGAGAAGAGTTGCCTCTTTGTTAGGAACCATTCCTTGGAGAAATATAATCCAAAATCCACAAAGAACTATGCTTATCACAAAGCATAAGCATGTGAAGATTTTAGAGTAGACATGAGCAAACTTGAGACCTCCAGGTGTTTTGGATTTCAGCTCCCATAATTCCTGGCCTGAGCGGGAAAAGGAAGGGGCCTGAAGCCAGGAATTGTGGGAGTTGAAGTCCAAAACACCTGGAGGGCCCATGTTTGCCCATGCATGTATTAGAGCAGTGTTTCTCAACATGGGGATCAAGACCCCTGGGGGGGTCTTGGGGGGGGGGATTCAGAGGGGTTGTATACATTTCTGATGGTCTTCCACGTCATCACACTAGAGAATAAATCCACTTTAAATCTGGTTTCTGCTTCCTGCAGAATTATGGGTTTGTAGTTTAGTGAGGCTGTTAAAGGCTCCTTCCTAAACTACAATTCCCACAATTCTGCAGGAGGCACCAACCAGATTTAAAGTGGATTCATAGTGTGATGAGGTCCTTAGGAACTCCTTTGGCAGAGAAGGCTGAAGATCTCTCTGCCTGTCTATCTCTTCCTTTTTGGAAACTGATAGTGAATCCTTCCACCGAAAGCCCTCCTCCTCTGTGATTGACCAGGCTCTCAGCCAAAGGCTGTTTAGACTCCAAGTGAGAAAGGGAGAGCAAGCATGCTCGGCGTATGGCAGCACGGTATGCATGTGTGGGTGAGGGAGAGCATGCGAGGTAGGAGGGAGGCTCCTGTCAGCGAGTTCCTTCAAGACATGGGAAATCTTTGTGCCAGGTTTGGTTCAATTCCATCATTGGAGTTCAGAATGCTCTTTGATTGTAGGTGAACTATGAATCCCAGCAACTACAACTCCCAAATGTCAAGGTCTATTTTCCCCAAACTCCACCAGTGTTCACATTTGGGCGAATCAGGTATTTGTGCCAAATTTACTCCAGTGAATGAAAATACATCCTGCATATTAGATATTTGCATTACCATTCACAGCAGTAGCAAAATTACAGTTATGAAGTAGCAACGAAAATAATTTTTATGGTTGGGGATCACCACATGAGGAACTGTATTAAGGGGTCGTGGCATTAGGAAGGTTGAGAAACACTGTAACAGAGCCACAGGCCTACATTCTGCCTGAGTTGTTTCTGTGTTGTCGGTTGAGATTGTACTGAGGGATTTCAAGGCAGGCAAAGGCCACTCCTTCTTGGCCAGGTGAGGCTGGGGGGCGGGGGGGGGGGGCAAAGGGCATTAAAAGCTATGTAATAAAATTTAAATTCCATTTGTAACACAAAGTCAATTCACTTTAGATCCAACTGTCTTTGTTCCTTGAAAGCAAGTTGCTGTTTTCTTAGACAGAGAACACTGAATTCCTCAAGGAGTCTCTGTATTGGTTGGCCCATAAAAGTATCACTCTTTCTTGTGGATTTTGTTGTATTCTTGGAGGAAAGCACTCTAAATGCATAGCAGGGTGATGAGACAGATGTGTTTCTGAGGAGCAAATTCACATTTGCCATTTTACTTTGTTTTATTTATTATTTTACTCAGGTGACACAGTGGATTTAACTGCTGAGCTGCTGAACTTGCTGATTGAAAGGTCGCTGGTTTGAATCCGGGGAGCGACATGAGTTCCCGCTGTTAGCCCCAGCTTCTGCTATCCTAATAGTTAGAAACATGCAAATGTGAGTAGATCAATAGGTACTGCTCTGGTGGGAAGATAACAGCGCTCCATCCAGTCATGCCAGGAACATGACTTTTGAGGTGTCTACAGACAACACCAGCTCTTTGACTTAGAAATGGAGATGAGCACCAACCCCCAGAGTCAGACATGACTGGACTTAATGTCAGGGGGAAATCTTTACCTTTACCTATTATTATTAATTTATTACATTTACATTTGCATTATTTTACTCTATTATTATTTTATTACATATATTATTTTACTCTATTATTATTATTATTATTATTATTATTATATTCATGTCAGGAACGACTTGAGAAACTGCAAGTCACATCTTGTGTGAGAGGATTGGCTATCTGCAAGGACCTTGCCCAGGGGACACCTGGATGTTTGCTTTTTTACTGTCCTTGTGGGAGGCTTCTCTCATGTCTCCGCATTGGGAGCTGGAGCTGACAGAGGGAGCTCAACCTGCTGTCCCTGGATTTGAACCTACCGGCACTAGAGTTTAACCCATTGTGCCACTGGGGGTTCCATCATCATCATCATCATCATCATCATCATCATCATCATTACATTTATTATTTTACTCTATTAATTTACTGTTATTATTGCATGTATTATTTTACTCTATTTATTACTGTATTATTTTACACTGTTATTATTACATTTCCATTGCTTTACTCTATTAAATTACATTTATTATTTTACTCTATTTATTATTATTGGAAGGATARATAAGCACATTTACATTAAAGAAGGTTAGAATAACAGTTTCATCAGAGTTGGACAGTCTTATCTTTAATTACAGTTTTATGTAAATATTCAAAAAKACTGAACCTATTGATGCRTCAATTAATGTKATTTTATTGGTATCTATTTTTAGCTTGAAATGTACCAGTAGCTYCTGCATTTCCCACTCACAGCTTTTACTTGAGTCAATACATTTTCCCAGTTTTTTTGGGTAGTTGCCTCGGCTTATATTCGGGTCAGTTTATACTCAAGTATATATGGTACTTTGAACTTCCTCATGAATCCTATACCCCCCCCCCCCTGCACATCCCACCCTCTGCTCTCAAAGGGCCTTTTGCCTCCTTGAGGTTTGCCTCTTTTCCTTCTTACATACCATTCATTAATGGCAGAAAACAAGATATAGAATCAGGAAGACATTTTTAAAATGGAAAACAAAAGTTTTATTACCAAACTAGCTTGTATAAAACATGGTTATACACGACTTTTGTAATAAAACCACATTGAAAAGGCAGTGGTAAATGTTTTTCTTCCCCTCTCATCTTTTCTTTTCTTTTTCAAAAGGCAGCAGCTTGTAAAATAAATAGCTGCCATTTTGAGTTTGGACAATAGCTGCATAAACTTTGTTCACTCTGAACATTGTTTAATAACATTATTAATACATTAGCAAAGTTGCTTTTAAAAAAGTAAGACACATTGGTGCTAAAGTACATCTGGAGGCATTTCCAAGTCCTTTACAAAACCACATAACCAAAACATGGCAGTTGTAAGGTCACGTTGACTACGCATCTAGATATGAAGAGGTAATAAGCATTACATATTTGTAAAAAGGTATCAAGATATACACATTTTTAAACCATTTGTACAAAAAAGGTCTATAAATTTCTCTGTCTCTTATATACAAAAATAGCTTAATATATCCCCCCAAATTGGTTAGGATTGATACAAATAGACTTTTTTATATAATAAAAAGTTCACAAGAAAAATTGGAAGCATTTCAAGCTGGGAATGGTAACAGGAGAGTGGACGCTTCAGAGGATTCTTGGAATACAGGGTAGATTTGATTTTCAAAATCTCCACTATATTAGGCAACTAGGGTTCCAATTCTTTTTACATTTGCTTAAGAATAACTCTTACTGAATGTAGTAAGTGTGCATAAGATCAGTTCTGTACAACTGCAATCCTAAGGTCACTTACTAGGAAATAGTTTCCATACATCTGCTTGAGATTGCACTGCAATTTGGGAATATAAAGCAGTGAGCAAGCCCCTTTTACAAAAGGGACAATACTGTATTTGATGTCCGACAAGAAGGGAAGCATGGCTCTATTGAAGACTGATGTGGGATAGGCAGTGTTGTTTAAATTTTATAGAATAGGCAGATCATTGGTCCCTTCCTTGTTGGTTCTAAGACTCACAGAACGCAGCTTGAGCCACTGCATGTTTACTTGGGAGTAACACGAATCTCACCAAATTCAATAAGGCTTACTCCTGTGCAAGGTTGAAGCTCTTATTGTTATGTACACTTATTTGGAAAGAGGAAGAAGCCCCATTCATCTCAGTAGGCCTTGTTCCCCAATAAGCCTACAAGAGACTGAGCTTCGTGCCATGCCAAACAGCAGGGAGTGCAAAGGCAGAATCCGGGAGTGCTTCAGATTTCTTGGAGAAGTCCAACTCCTTCTGTGCTTCACTGTTCGACTGTATGCTCCTTTCCACCATGAAAAGGAGAAAGTGGCAGTTGAGATGCAACTATTTTCCAACAAGTCCTGTACAACCAAAAGAAAAAGAGAAGGGGGAGAAAGGTCAGTGTCAAAGCTTAATCCAAAATGAAAGGCAGCAACTTCCAAGAACAGTAGTATTTGCACAAGGACACAATTGGGTTTGGCTTGTCAGCTCCCTTAACCACTCAGTGAAGCAAACCAGTTTCATAGCTGACTATAGATACTTACTATGGGAGTTAAGTCCCAGTGAACACAGTGGGCCTTACATCTGAGCAGAAATCTATAGGACTGGGCTGCAGGTTGGTATGTTTGGATTGAATTCAGATATATTCAAGGAAGCAGTTCAAAACTATAGCCTAATTCCCAGTGAATACAATGGAACCTGTTTCCACGTCAAATGTCTATTCTAAAAATACTTGACAATCCAATCCCATGAATATTTACCAAAAGAGAAGATTCACTGGGTTCAGAAGGGCTTACTCCTAGGAAAATGTCTACAAGACTACAATCCTAAATGTGTTTCCTTGGGTTATCCATTGAACTGGACTCTATAAAGGACTTACTTAATTAGAAATGGGCTTTATTATATGTATATGTTTTTACAGAGGCCCTCAAGGTGGTATGCACAGTGTTCCAAATGCTACTCCTCCTAGTGTTAGCAGCACAAGGGCTGATCATATGCACAGTGTGTGAGACAGAGAGAACTTACAGCCTGGGTCTGGTCAGTGCCTGAGGTCATGTACATGGTTGTGGTTCTTTAAGTTGGATGTTCTGTTGATTCCAAGTAAATGGGTGTGTTTTTTGGACAAGGATCCCACTCACCAGGAATATAGATATGTTGATGCACTCTATGGCTAAATCAATGTCTTATTGATTTACTAAATGGTTGTGAGGCACTCCTGTATAAGAGGAGATTGGGAAATCAATAACATGCTTAACACATTTCAGACCATGGTGGGCCTAGCTTTCAGTCCAATCCACAAGTTACTCTACACTGGTTTCACTGTTGTTCCCAATGGAGCATTTTCAGGACTGCTGTCCATTTTGTGGAATGCAGAAACCCAGGGCCTTGCTGTTTTACTCATTGATCCTATTCAGTCTACTTCAGAAGTACTTCCAGAAGGCATGCTGGTTTACAAAAACTCCACCACAAAAGAAATTAAGCCCAAAAGTTGGCTTCTTTCCCACAAATGACACCCAGAAAACTAACCCATCACCCTCCTTGCATGCCTTGGAAAGTTCAGTCCACCACCATTCTAGCCAATGGGCAGAAGAACTTTTGTGGGATACTGATATCTCAACCTTCATGGAGATGGATGGGATGGCAGTCTCACCCTGCTAAGGACCCATAGAAGCATGTGCACAGAGATGTCTTGTCCCATCGTGTTTTGGATTGGAAGGTTATCCAAGCAGAAACCTTCCCAGTGTCCTGTGTATTGGTAGTCCTATGTTTGTCTACAGCAGAGGTTCTCAGCCTGTGGGTCCCCAGATGTTTTGGCCTACAACTCCCAGAAATCCCAGCCAGTTTACCAGCTGTTAGGATTTCTGGGAGTTGAAGGCCAAAAACATCTGGGGACCCACAGATTGAGAACCACTGGTCAACATAATACTCTTAATAAGGTCCTCAACTCCCTTTTCCACCTGCATCTCATCCATCATGTTTTGGATTGTAAGACTCTCCAAGCAGAGGCAATTTCTCTAGTGTCATGTACGTTGGAAGCCTTATGCATCTCTGGATAATATTGCCAACGGGCCCTCAATCCCTCTGTCTGCTTCCCACTCCTACTCATCAGGTTGGAAGGTTCTGCAGAGACACTTTCCTCAGCACTCTGCGTATGGGCAGTCCTATGTATCTCCAAATGATATTGCCAAGAATCCCCCCTCTGCCTGCATCTTTCATCAGACTCCACCAGGTGTCCGATGATGGTTTTGATTATAATGATGGGGCCTTCAACACCCTTGGACCTCCCAAACTCTGCCATGTGTCCCATCATAGTTTGGACTGTAAGACTCTCCAAGCAGAGACAACTTCACTGGTAGCCTTATGCATCTCTGGATAATATTGCCAAAGGGGGTCCTCAATGCCTCTGTCTGCTTCCTTCTCCAACTCATCAAGTTGGAAGGGCCCTCAACACTCTTGGATCTCCCAAACTCTGCCATGTGTCCCATCATACTTTGATCTGTACGACTTTCCAAGCAGAGACAACTTCATTGGTAGCTTTATGCATCTCTGGATAATATTGCCAATGGGGACCCTCAATCCCCTCTGTCTGCTTCCTGCTCCAACCCATCAAGTTGGAAGGTTCTCCTGAGATACTGTAAGGTTCTCCAAGCAGAGACACTTTCCCTCGAGTCCTGCAAAGTGGGAGCAGTATGTGGCTCCAAATCAGGCTTGTGCCAACTTGGGCCCTACAGGGGCTTTGGATTTCAACTCCCACCATTCCTAATTGTCTCAGGCCTGCTTAAGCGGCTGAGGGGGAAAAGGAAGGGGCCTGAGGCTGTTAGGAATGGTGGGAATTGAAGTCCAAAACCTGAGAGTGAAAAGGAAGGAGCCTGAGGCTGTTAGGAATGATGGGAGTTGAAGTCCAAAACCTGAGAGGGAAAAGGAAGGGGCCTGAGGCTGTTAGGAATGGTGGGAGTTGAAGTCCAAAACCTGAGAGGGAAAAGGAAGGGGCCTGAGGCTGTTAGGAATGATGGGAGGGAAAACCTGAGAGGGAAAAAGGAAGAGGCCCGAGGCTGTTAGGAATGGTGGGAGTTGAAGTCCAAAACCTGAGAGAGAAAAGGAAGGGGCCTGAGGCTGTTAGGAATGGTGGGAGTTGAAGTCCTAGAGGGCCCATGTTGCTCCCGATGCTCTTCCCTTCCCCGAAGAGCCCCCGTCTGGACTCACCTGCTCAGAACCAGTTGGTGAAGTCGAGCAGCTCCTGCTCCTCGGGGCTGAGGGGGTCGTAGGAGGCCTCGTCGGAGGAGTAGGAGGAGACGGGCGAGGCGGCCATGGAGTTAAGCCCGTGGGGCGGCGGGAGCGGGGCCGGGTAGCGGGAGGGCGAGGCGAGGGCGGCGGGCGAGAGCACCCCGGCCTGGAAGGCGGCGCTGACGGCGTCGTGCTCGTCCAGGAGCTGCTGGAGGGCGCGGATGTACTCGACGGCGGAGCGGAGCGTCTCCACTTTGCTCATCTTCTTGTTGGCGGCGCCGTTGGGCACGTGCTCGCGGAGGGTGGCGAAGCCCAGGTTGACCAGCTTGACCCGGTTCCGCTCCCGCTCGTTGCGCCGCGCCACCGCCGCCGGCTGCTGCTGCGGGAGGCTGTAGCCGAAGCCGGTGAAGTTGAGCCGCCGCTTGCAGCGCATCAGCTCCGGCGAGGAGGAGCGCGGGCGCTTGAGCTGCGCCGCCGCAGCAGGAGGAGGAGGAGGAGGAAGGAGAGGCTGCTTCGGGGCCGCTTTGCAGGAGGAGGAAGAGGAGGAGGAGGAGGAGGAGGAGGAGGAGGAGGAGGAAGAGTCGGAGGAGGGCGAGCCCTGGCCGCTGCTTGGGCTGAGCTGCGCCTGGGAGGCGCCCAGGGCGAAGAAGCAGGCGGGCGGCAGGAAGGAAGAGGGCGGCAGAGGAGGAGGAGGAAGAGGCTGGAGGAGGGCGCTGTCCATCTCGGCCCCTGAATGGCCGCGCGGGAAAAGCGAGCTCCCTTTGGCCTTGGAAGCCAAGACAAGAAGGGAAAGAAGGGAAGGGGGCTTCAATCCAAAGGGAGAAAGGGCTCCGGTGAGCAGGTCGTGGCGTGGGCTCCGCTTCCTCTGCTTTTTTTCCACCTCCCCCCCCTTTTTTTGTGTCTCAGGAGGCTCGTGGCGCTCGCGTGTGAGGAGCCCCGCTTTTGCCAAAAGAGCCACCGAGATTGTCTCTCTTATAAGGGACGGGGCTTCCCCTCCTTGCCTTTTCACACTCCCCCCCCGCCACCCTCAGCTCCCCCGCCTCCTCCTATTCGTGCCCCGCTCTCTTTCTCTCCCTCCCTCCCTCCCTGATGCACCTTGCGCCTTCCACACTCCTGCCCGCCCTCCCTTTGCATAAGGGGAAGGGATGTATATTGGGGAGGGGTGCACAATACGCGAGGCTGCCTCTCTCCCCCCCTCCCCCCCTCCTCTAATAAAGGCTTAGAAGGAGAGAGAACCGGCGCACGAGCTGCTCGGGGCCCCGCCTCCCTCCCTCCCTCCCTCCTTCCTGCCAACCCGCGCTCCCCTTTTCCAAGGTTTGTTGTTGCAAGTGCGTGCGCCCGGCGCGTGCCGTTGGCCCAGCTGCTGAATAAACAATTGGGATGGGCCACCGCGTGGGGAGGGGAGAGGAGGGGGCGAGAGCGCTGATTGGCCGAGGGGGGAGAGGAGGAGGAGGGGTCGCCGGGCGCGCGGGGTTGTCCAGGGTGCAGCAGAGGAAAGAGACCCCGGACCCGGCACCAGACGCCTCCGGGGAAAAGGAGGAGAAGGAAGGAAGGAAGGAAGGAAGGAAGGAAGGAAGGAAGGAAGGAAGGAAGGAAGGAGGGAAGGAGGGAAGGAAGAGGGAAGGAGGGAAGGAGGGAGGGAGGGAGGGAGGGAGGGAGGGAAGGAAGGAAGGAAGGAGGGAAGGGGAGGAAGAAAAAAAAGAAGGGAAGGATGAATGGAACAGAAAAGAAAGGAAGGAGGGAAAGAAAAAAGAGGGAAGGAAGGAAGGAAGGAAGGAAGGAAGGAAGGAAGGAAGGAAGGAAGGAAGGAAGGAAGGAAGGGCGCCCGTGCGGCCTGAACACCCTCCAGAGTGGGCAGGAAGGAAGGAAGGAAGGAACGAAGGAAGGAGGGAGGGAGGGAGGGAGGGAAGGAAGGGCGCCCGTGCGGCCTGAACACCCTCCAGAGTGGGAAGGAAGGAAGGAAAGAGGGCGGGAAGGAAGGAAGGGTGCATTGAGTCGCCTTATCAGGCTGAAAAATGCGGTATAGAAATAAAGCAAATAAATAAATAAAAAAGGGTGCCCGTGCGGCCTGAACACCCTCCAGAGTGGGAAGGAGGGAGTGAGGGGAGGAAGGAAGGAAGGAAGGAGGGGGGGGGGGGAGCCCGTGGGGCCTGAACACCCTCCAGAGTGGGAAGAGGCTCCAAGCAAAGCACTCCCGGCAGTGGGCCATCCAGGCTCCCTTTCAAAACCCCCAGAGCAGTGGTTCTCAACCTTCCTAAATCCGCGACCCCTTAATACAGTTCCTCATGTTGTTCCTCACCCTACTGCTTGTGTGGTGTATGTTCTGATTCATCGCAAGGAGGCATCAACTGTCGTGGGATGACAAGAGGCAAAGCCTTGCAGTCTAACCAGGAGCAGATGCACACAGTCACGACTGGACAAGACTAGAGATGTTGAGCCAGTTGTGAAGTTTCAGGACCATAGCTAGCAATTTTGCTGCTGAGGCAAGGGGGAGTATTCACCTGGAAGACCTGGCAAAGCTTGATGCTCTGCCAAAGAGAGTCACACAGTAACTCTCCGCCCTCTCCCCTAACTGTGACATCTAGCTTTCTTTAAAGGGCTTGTTCTTTTTTGCACATTCTCTTGGTTTGTTTTGGGAATCTATTTTAGATTTGTGGTGACTACATTCCACACAGATAATCTGGATTTTATATGGCAGTGCAGAAGGGGCCTAGGATAGAGGTTGTATATATGTGGCTCTCCCAACATTGTTGGATAGCATTTCCCATCTTCTCTTACTATTGACTATGTTGGTGGAAGCTGATGGGAGTTTCAGCTCAATCTAACTGAAATCCCATCTACCATATATTTCCTCCTTCAGTCTGGAATAAGGGACCCTACTCAGAACAAAATGGGAGCAAACTTGAGAGATCCTTGACTTTGATCTCTCTAAAGTCTCACAGTCCATGTCATGCCAGAACAGTCTTTCATATGCATGCAAAATATTTGGCATTAAATTAGACTAGCATGGATCAAAATACCTGTTTTAATAGGATTAATATATTATTGCTCAGCAAGGAGTCTTGTTAATATACATGACCAAAATGGGGTATCCTGCATAGGAATAAAACTCACATATTGGCAGCATATTATGATGTCTGTCTGTCGTGGTCTCTTCCAACTCTATGATTCTATGCCCATATTCATAGCAATATACCTGTCCGTTCATGTGAATGAATGTTGTGTACACCTCTTCTGAGGAGGAGGAGGTAGAACAGGAGGCTGGAGATGTAGGAGTCGGGAATTTGGTGCCAAGTGTTGAGGAGGAAGAAGAGAGTGAGGAAAACATACTGCCAGTTCCTACATTTTAGGAACACTGAAGGGCAAAAGAAGAAAGGAGAAGGTCAGCTAGAATTGCTGTGTGGACACTGAGCAATCAGACCATGTCCTAGAAATGCCTGTGCTGAGAGCTGAGGTCTATAAATTTATGTATGTATTTACCGTATTTATATACTGCCTTTCTCAGCCTGAAGGCGACTCAAGGTGGTTTACATTCAGCACAATTCAATGCCCCCCCCCCAAAGCTGAAAAGCAAGTGGTCAATGCTGGCAGCAACCATTCTACTTAGTGCTTCACTGCTCCGGTTTCCTTACTTGCAGCTCCAGCATCTGTGAATTACCTTGTAAAGACTTTTTGCCAAAGACTCTTGTTCCATGTCCGATGTAAGATTTTGCTTTGCTTTTGGGATTTACTATCTGTTCCTTTGTTGCTGTTTGTTACATTATTATTATTTTGCTGAAGTAAAGCTTTTTAAAAGTTGCTTTAAGCCTTGTTGTAAGGCTGTTTCTGGGGCAAAACAGGAGTATGGGCAGAGTCAAGGCAATGGACACTAGTAAAGCACAATTCATGAAAAAATAGTGAAAGTGTATTTCTATGTGTCTCTTGTTATTGTTAACTGCCTTTAAGACATAGTGACCCTATGAATAAGAAACTTCCAAACCACTTCATGATCAATAGCCTTACCCAGGTCTTATAGATTCAAGGCTATGGCTTCCTCATTGAGTCTATTCATCTGGAATGCAGTCTTCCTCTTTTTCTGATGCTTTCTACCTTATCAATCATGATTGCCTTTTCTAGTGAGTTGTTAGGGATTCCTCATCTTCAGAAGAGGAAGGGGAGCAGGAAAGTGTTCAGGAATCAGAAGGGGAGTTAGAATCAGAGGATGAGGTTTTGTACGTGCCCACATTTCTGGAAAGGTGAAAGGAAACAGAGCAGAGACACCGTTCAGCTAGAATAGCTGCTAGAAATGCCAAAGTAATTGGGAACCACCCTAGCACCTCCTGCGTGAGGAATTCAGGGCTATAAATCAGAAGCAGGACTAGTCAGCTTTTGCTGGTAATAAACAACCCTGATGCTTATGCTTTCATTCCCATTTGTACCTGCTTCGAGTCTGCATTTGAGAACCTGCTTCTAAGGATTTATTGGTCAATGCACATTGTCCTTTGTCTGATGTAAGGCTGCTGTTTTATTTTGGACTTTATCAGAGACTTGAGTATTGTGTCTGCATTAAGACTTCTTTGCTTTCTTTTGCATTATCCAACTGCATGTGCTGTTCTCTTATGTTTTGCAGAAGTAAAGCATTTTTCATTTAATGTATTGTCGAAGGCATTTTTCATTTACTTTCAACGTGGTATTAAGGCTGCTCTGGAGGGGCAAATCAGGACATGAGTCATGTCTAATTTGATATGTTCAAATTACAACAGCCTCAGTTTACTTATCTCAGCTTCTAGGGAGAGCTGAAGTCTGATTTGTTCTTGGACCCATTTATTTGTCTTTTTAAAAAAAAGAATATCTGCAGAACTCCTCATGGGCAACACATCTCAAATGAGTTGATTTTCTTCCTATCACTTTTTTTCATGGTCCAGTTTTTACAAATCCAGATAGAGATAGAGAATACAACGGCATGGATCATCCTAGCATATCTTATATGTCCAGATTTTGTCTCTACTTAAAAATAATTTCCACTGAGTTCAAGGCTTACTCCTAGATAAATAGGTAATTGTACATGGGATTCTAATCATGTATTTAAAATTTATTACGATTTTATATGTTGCTGAGGCACTGTTTTATGTGTGATGGTATGCATGCTGTCAGCTAAAATCTCATAAGAACAGTAGTTTGAGACTTCCAGGCTACATCGCTGTGCAATATTTTTTTAAAGTGACATAAGGAGGAATTTGAATGGAGGAGCCACAGAGTATTTTCAAAGCATAAGAATCAGGAATGATGAGGAGAGTATGCATGCCATCTCTATATAGTATGCACCCAGTCCTTAAAAAAAAACATGAGATGCATACAGATATAAACAGATTGTATATCTCAATGCAATAAGGTTCTGGGACTTATTTTTTAGTAGAAAACACAGGCTACTGCAATTGCATTGTGAATGTGGCTGGGGACTGCAGGCTAATACACATCACCTTCATAAATATTACAAAGTCGTAGAATCATAGAATCTTTGAGTCATGGGCCATCCAGTTCAACTCTCTGCCAAGAAGCAGAAGAATCACATTCAAAGTACCCCCAACAGATAGCCATCCAGCCTCTGTTTAATAGCCTCCAAAGAAGGACCTTCCACCACATTCTGGGGCAGAGAGTTCCACTGCTGAACAGCTCTCATAGTCAGAAAGTTCTTCCTCGTGTTCAGGTGGAATCTCCTTTCCTGTAGTTTGAAGCCTTTGTTCCACGTCCTAGTCTCCAGGGCAGCAGAAAACAAGCTCGCTCCCTTCTCCCTATGACTTCCCCTCACATATTTATCCATGGTTCTCATCATGTCTCCTCTCAGCCTTCTCTTCTTCAGGCTAAGCATACCCAGCTCTTTAAGCTGCTCCTCATAGGGCTTGTTCTCCAGACCCTTGACTTTTTTAGTCGCCTTCCTCTGGACACATTCCAGCTTGTCAACATTTTATTTATTTATTATTTATTTACTACATTTATATCCTGTCCTTCTCACCACCACAGGGGAACTCAGAGTGGCTCACAAAAGGCAGCAATTTGATGTTGTACATATACATAAATACAATAAAAATAAATATATGCAATTAAAACTCAAAGAAAAACAACAGTAATACTAAAACAATTTTTAAAATCACATTATCCAGAGTCAAATCCAAGGCCATTCCATTAGTCACTTCACAATTCTGTATACTCATATTGCACTGGCTTGCTAGCCAAAAACCTGACCCTATAACCTTTAACTTTCTTCCCGAAGGTCGGGGGGGGGGCGGCTGCTCTAATTTCACTGGAGAGGGGGTACCATAGCCGAGGAGCCACCACTGAGAAGGCCCTGTCTGTCATCCCTGCCAAACACTCCTGCAAAGAACACGGGATCTTAAGCTCTGTGGTGGATCATAGAGGGAGATATGTTTGGGCAGGTAAGCTGGACCAGAATTGTGGTGCCCTGAATTGGACACAGTATTTCAGGTGTGGTCTGACCAAGGAAGAATAGAGGGGTAGCATGACTTCCCTTGGTCTAGACACTATACTCCTAGTTATGAAGGCCAAAATCCCATTGGCTTTTTTTTGCCACTGCATGACATGGTTGGCTTATATTTAACTTGTTTTCCGTGAGGACTCTAAGATCTTTTTCACATGTACTGTTGTCAAGCCAGACGTTTGTATCTTTGCATTCCATTTTTTCTTCCTACAAAAAAGTGATTCATCCTAGGAAAGTTTTATGCCAGGATTCATTGAAAAATTTTACTGATTGAGAAGTTTTCAAATATCCATGATTACTTTAAAATTCTGATTTCCAGCAGGTATATGAGCCACCAGTTATCTTTTTCCCCCCTTCAAAATTCTGCTTCTGGATCAGTTTGTTTGCTGAGTTTCCAGCTCCAATGACTGATGAGAGTGAAGTAGCTATTGGAGTTGGAAAAACACAATTTTTCTCCCTCTCCCCTGTAGGACCCTTTCATTAGCTCTGCACCTGCAGTGAAGGGTCCTTAATTTTCCCATAATGATAAAATTTCCTCTCCTGCTTGCCTTACAGAAACCCCCTCCTCATTATTTTGCTGTTGTTTTCGAAGGGCGAAGAGTAACAACCAGGGGCCCGGCTTGCCCTCTTCTCCATCCTTCAATTACCCTCTGCTTTTGATTATATTTTAAAGCTACCCTGTCTTAACTAATTGCATTGTTATTAAATGTCAGGCAAGAAATCTATAATAGTATTTCTCAATCGTCCTAATGCTGCGACCCCTTAATACAGTTCCTCATGTTGTGGTGACCCCCAACTATAAAATTATTTTCATTGCTACTTCATAACTGTAATTTTGCTACTGTTATGAATCGTAACGTAAATATCTGATGTGCAGGATGTATTTTCATTCACTGGACCAAATTTGGTACAAATACCTGATACACCCAAATTTGAATACTGGTGGGTTTGGGTGGGTGGGGTGGGGGGTTATGGTTTTGTCATTTGGGAGTTGTAGTTGCTGGGATTTATAGTTAACCTACAATCAAAGACTCCACCAATAGTGGAATTGAATCAAACTTGGCAGACAGAACTCCCATGACCAACAGAAAGTACTGGAAGGGTTTGGTGGGCATTGACCTAGAGTTTGGGAATTGTAGTTTACCTACATTCAGAGAGCACTGTGGACTCAAACAATGTTGGATCTCGACCAAACTTGGCACAATACTCAATATGCCCAAATATGAACACTGGTGGAGTTTGGGGGAAACAGACGTTGACATTTGATCTACTCACATTTGCATGTTTTCAAACTGCTAGTAATGGCACTCCATGCAGTCATGGCAGACACATGACCTTGGAGGCGTCTAGGGACAAAGCCAGCTCTTCGGCTTAGAAATGGAGATGAGCACCAACCCCTAGAGTTGGAGATGACTGGACTTGATTTCAGGGGAAAACTTTTACCTTTACTAGGTTGGCAGAAGCTGGTGCTAACAGCGGGAGCTCACCCTACTTCCCGAATTTGAACCTGCGACCTTTCAGTCAGCAAGTTCAGCAGCTCATCGGTTTAACCCACTGTACCACCAGGAGGTGGGGGGCTGTATAAGGAGCTTCTAAAAAAATCAATAAATTGAGAGCTGGGTTGTTGTAGGTTTTTTGGGCTATATGGCTATATTTTAGAAGCATTCTCTCCTGATGTTTCGCCGGCATCTATGGCAAGCATCCTCAGAGATTGTGAGGTCTCACAACATCACAACCTCTGAGGATACTTGCCATAGATGCTGGTGAAACATCAGGAGAGAATGCTTCTAGAACATTTATTTATTTATTTACTGTATTTATATTCTGCCCTTCTCAGGGTGGATTACAATGTACATATACATGGCAAACATTCAATGGCATAGACACACAACATATATAGACAGACACAGAGAGGCTATTTATCATTCCAGCTTTTATTTTTCATGAGGGTATTCTGGCCACTAGAGGAGCTGTCGCTTCACCATCCATTTGTGACACTGATGAAATACTTCCTCATTCTTCTGCCATCGTAAATTAGCCTCCCTGCATAAGCGGTACCTAAATTTCCCCGGTGGCGCAGTGGGTTAAAGCGCTGAGCTGCTGAGCTTGTTGACCAAAAGGTTGCAGGTTCGATTCTGGGGAGCGGCGTAAGCTTCCGCTGTTAGCCCTAGCTTCTGCCAACCTAGCAGTTCGAAAACATGCAAATGTGAGTAGATCAATAGGTACTTCTCCGGGGGGAAGGTAACGGCGTTCCATGCAGTCATGCCGGCCACATGACCTTGGAGGTGTCTATGGACAACGCCGGCTCTTTGGTTTAGAAATGGAGATGAGCACCACACCCCAGAGTCAGACATGAGTGGACTTAATGTCAGGGGACAACCTTTACCTAAATTTCCTACTTGACAGATGCAACTGTTTTTTGGGCTGCAAAGATCGACAGCAAGCTACACAAATTGGTTAGAAGCTCACTCCGACCCAGGCTAGCTTCGAACTCATGACCTTTTGGTCAGTAGTGATCTTAATGCAGCTGACTCCCAGCCAGCTGCGCCACAGTCCCGGTGCATATAGCCTGAAAAACCTACAACAACCCAGTGATTCCAGCCATGAAAGAATTCGACAATAAATGGGGAGCTTTTGGAAAAGGGATGGAGGTACGATTTGTTACACTGGGTTTTGTTACAGTAGGCCAGGCAGCTTGGGACGGAGGCACATGCCCTTCTTTCCATCCACCCTTCCATTCATCCCCATCTCACATCTTTGAAGAATGAAAATATAGTAAAAGGTTTTTCATGGTAAACACATACACAAAACCCTCCGCTTATTCCGCGCATAGAAGGCATGAATAGCTGGGTTGGAGGGCGGAGTGGGGGGCGTTTGGAGAGAAGAGAAGAAGCAGGAGAGACTGAGGGTGGTGGGTGGTGGGGGGGAGAAGGCCCTTGACAATCCCCCAAGACATTTTCTCTCCCTCTCTCCCTCTCTGCTGGGCAGAGCATTGAAGAATCGGCCCATTTTTTGCTCAGCAAGAGCGTTTAGAAAAGAAGCGTGGGGTCCCATTGAGGGAGCCCGTCTCCCCCTTGGCAATTGTGGGCTTTCTGAAACCTATCTTCCATGCCTTGTCAGGGCATTTTCGGGAGCCCAATTAGTGCTTTGTTGCGCCCAGGAGAGAGAGAGAGAGAGAGAGAGAGAGAGAGAGAGAGAGAGAGAGAGAGAGAAAAGCTCTTTTGCTGAATCTTTGAGCGGGTAAGAAGGAAAGAAAGGGACAGAGAAAGAGAGGAGGGGGCCAAGGCGAGCGAGGTCTCCCGCTTCCTCCCGCTTCTCCCTCTTATTTTGACGATTTCGGTCATTACTCCGTGCCATAATTAATATGACAACTGGACGCCGGAGTTTGTATAGAAACACCTCGGCAACAGGCGAGGGCGCGCGGGGTGGGTGGCAAAGGCGACTCCGGCAGCACTGAGTCCAGCCCAAGAGGAGAAGGAGAAGGAGAAGAAAAGGGTGAATGCCCGAGAAGAAAGGAAGGAGGAAGAAAGATAAATAAATAGTGGGCACCGCTCGCTCGTCGGGAGAGAAAGAGGCGAAGGCCTGGGGGAGGTGGGGGGAGAGACTAGGAAGGAGCAGAGAAGAGAAGTTAACTTATTTTGGAATCTCTTTTCCTGCTCAAAGCCTGGATTTCCCCGAACGTCGTTAAGAAACAAAGAATGTTCCGGGCAGCTTGCCCCAGAGTTGGGTTTTGTAGCCCCAGAGTTGGGGACAAATGGCATCGATTCGACAGTGTAGACCAGGCATGGGCAAACTTGGGTCTTACAGGTGTTTTGGACTTCAACTCCATTCCTAACAGCCTCAGACTCCTTCCTTTCCCCCCTCAGGTTTTGGACTCCAACTCCCACCATTCCTAACAGCCTCAGGCCTCTTCCTTTTCCCTCTCAGGTTTTGAATTTCAACTCCCACCATTTTTTAACAGCCTCAGCCCCCTTCCTTTCCCTTCTCAGTTTTGGATTTCAACTCCCACCATTCCTTAACAGCCTCAGGTCCCTTCTTTTTCCCTCTCAGTTTTGGATATCAACTCCCACCGTTCCTAACAGCCTCAGGCCTCTTCTTTTTCCCTCTCAGGTTTTGGACTCCAACTCCCACCATTCCTAACAGCCTCAGATCCCTTCCTTTTCCCTTTCAGGTTTTGTACTTCAACTCCCACCATTCCTAACAGCCTCAGGCCTCTTCCTTTTCCCTCTCAGGTTTTGGACTTCAACTCCCACCATTCCTAACAGCCTCAGGCCTCTTCCTTTTCCCTCTCAGTTTTGGACTTCAACTCCCACCATTCCTAACAGCCTCAGGCCTTTTCCTTTTCCCTCTCAGTTTTGGATTTCAACTCCCACCATTCCTAACAGCCTCAGTCCCCTTCCCTTTCCCGCTCAGGTTTTGGACTTCAACTCCCACCATTCCTAACAGCCTCAGGCCTCTTCCTTTTCCCTCTCAGGTTTTGGACTTCAACTCCCACCATTCCTAACAGCCTCAGACTCCTTCCTTTTCCCTCTCAGGTTTTGGACTTCAACTCCCACCATTCCTGAGGCTGTTAGGAATGGTGGGAGTTGAAGTTCAAAGCCCCCCCGGAGGGCCCAAGTGGGCCCAAGACAGATTTGAAGCCACATAGGCTTCCCACTTCGCAGGACTCCGGGGAAAGTGTCTGTGCTTGGAGAACCTTATAGTTCAAAGTATGATGGGACACATGGCAGAGTCTGGGAGACGCAAGAGTGTTGAGGGCCTCATCATTACAATCAAAAGCATCATGGGACACGTGGTAGAGTCTGGTGAAAGATGCAGGCAGAGGGTGGATTCTGGGCAATATCATTTGGAGATGCATAGGATGCTGGAGAAAGTGTCTCTGGTGAACCTTCCAACCTGATGGGCTGGAGCGGGAAGCAGACCGAGAGGATTGAGGGCCCCGTAGGCAATATTATCCGGAGATGCATAAGACTTCCAGTGGAAAAAAAACCCAAACAAACAGTAGAGAAGTTGGCTCTGCTTGGAGAGTCTTACAATCCAACACTCGATGGGTCATTTGTCTGAGTTTGGGAGGCGCAGGAGTGTTGAAGGGCCCATCATTACAATCAAAACCACCATGGGACACTCTTAAGCGGCTGAGGGGGAAAGGAAGGGGCCTGAGGCTGTTAGGAATGGTGGGAGCTGAAGTCCAAAACACCTGGAGGGCCCAAGTTCGCCCATGCCTGTTTTAGATGCTGTTTCTTCATGGGTTCCATAGGACTACTTAGACATGGCAGGTGAGAAAGGCCTTGAGCCAGAAGGGTCAGCCGAGGAGGCAAGACCCGCCCTCGGCCAGACACTCAATCCACACCCATCCTCCACCGAGATTAGAATTGCACTTGCCCTTCCAGAGTTTACTCTTCCAGAAGCCGGTGACCGTGACTTTGACCTCAGTGCAGCCACCGTGGACAATTCCTCTCTGGTGCTGGGATCGTTTTTCCTTCCTTCTTATGGTGTCAGTGGGGGAGACCTTTGCACATACAAGACCCCATGAATCTTGGGGTGCAACTACGCCAGGTATGGACACACACAGGCCCAGGGGCCTGATGTGGCCCTTTGGGGTCCTTTTTTCAGGCTCTCCTTTCTCTCACCATCCTATCCTTCCTTCCTTCCCTCTCTCTTTCCTTCCTCCTTCCCTCCCTCCCTTACCTCCCTCCTTCCATCCCTCCTTCCCTTCCACCCTTTCGTCCTCCCTCTTTCCTCCCTCCTCTTTCCCCTCCCTCTTTCCTTCTTTTCCCTCTCTTTGCTTCCCTCCTTCTCTTCTCTTCTCCTTCCTCCTCTCCCTCCTTCCTCTTTCTCTCCTTCCTCCTTCCTTCCTTCCTTCCCTTCCTCTCCTTTTTTTTTCTCCCTTCCTTCTGCGTCCTTCCTTCCCTTCCCTTTCTCCTTCCTTCTTTCCTTCCTTCCTTCCTTTCCTTCCTTCCTTCCTTCCTCCTTCTCCTTTCCTTTCCTTCTTTCCTTCCTTCCCTCTTTCCCTCTCCTTCCCTCTCCTTCTTTCTCCTTCCCTTCTTTTTTTTCTTCCCCTTCTCTCTTTCCTCTCCTCCCTCCTTCCCTTCCTTTCCCCTTCCTTCCTTCCTCCCTTCCTTCCTCCCTCCCTCCCTTTCTTCTCCCCTTTTTCCTTCCTTCTCTTTCCCCCCCTTCCCTCTCCTTTCTCCTTCTTTTCCTTCCTTCCTCCTTCCTTTTCCTTCTTCCCCTTTTTTGTTTTTTCTTCCTTCCCTCTTTCCTCTCTTTCTTCTCCTTCTTTCCTTCCCTTTTGTCCTTCTTCCCTTTCCTCCCTCCTCCTCCCTCCCTCCCTCCCTCTCTTTCTCCTTCCTTCCTCCCTCCCTCCTTCCTTCCTTCCTTCCTTCCTTCCTTCCCTTTCGTCTTTCCTTCCTTCTCTCTTTCCTCCCTCCCTCCATTCCCTTCTACACTTCCTTTCTTCCCTGAGAGTTAGCTGTTGTAGAGTGGCATAGGCTGCCTTGGAGTGTGGTGGAGTTTACTTCTCTAGAGGCTATTCCACAGAGGCTGTCTATCGGGAGTGTTTGGATTGTGCCTTCTTGCATGGCAGGGGGTTGGACTGGATGGCCCTTGGGGGTCTCTTCCAGCTCTAGGTTTTTAGGATTATATACCAGGAGTAGGCAATATGAGTTTTATGGATACTCTTTTTCTCTCCCGTTCACCATTTCATCCTGACCAAGGCTAACCCTTTTGGGATCCAAACTTTAATCCGTCTTTCCTTCACTTTCTGCCTCCGGAAGTGAAGAGGAAGGGGAGGAAAGGGCAGGGACGGGACCTGGGGAGAACCTCTTCCCTCCCAGCCCACCCATCCCGCTCCAGCCTGCCATGAGGCCCCCAAGTTAGAAAGTTTGTAGAATGTAGTATGGATGCAATCTGACTCCACTTTAGTTGCCATGGCTCAATGCAATGGAATCACAGGAGACCTTCAGACGTCTCTGCCAAAGAGTGCTGCTGACTCACCAAACTCTTAGGATTCCACAGTGTTAAAGTAGGGCCAAACAGAGAGTATCTACACCCCAGGAGATGCACGCTGCCTTCTTTTGGATGCAGAAAAAGGGGACATAAAATCCCTGGCGTCGTTCTGGACAAAGTGTAGTTATTCTGTGGCTCCCACTGGAGCGTGGGCTTTCTCCCACCCGCGTTGGAAGCGCTTGCAGCAGCATCTTTGCCTGCCTCTCTCTTTGCCCAGGAGGAGAAGTGGTCCTTCCCGTCCCTGGAGGTTTGCCCACCTCCCTTTTCCCTCCTTAGCCGACTTGGCGGAGGTCAGTCGTGTGTCTCCATTGTGCGGCCACGCGCCCCGCGTCCATCAGCCGCCTGAGGCCGCCAGCTCAGCTTCTGGTGGCAGGCAGCAGGGAGGAGGAGGAGGAGGAGGAGAGCCATTCCTTCACCCAGAAGACCAAACAAGCCCTTGGGGTTTTCAACTAGGCCTAGGGGCTGCCTGTTTTTTGTTGCTGCCGTTATGAGAATCATAGATTTGAAGAGACCACAAGGGCCCTCCACTCCAACCTCTTCCTACCATGTTGGAACACGCCATCAAAGCAGTCTTGACATCCAGCCTCTGTTTACAAACCTCCAGAGAAGGAGACACCCCCAGATTCCCAGGTAATGTATTCCACACTTGAACAATTTTTGACTGTCAGGAAGTTCTTTCTAATGTTTATGTTGGGTTTCATACCTGGACTTCTCAAGTTTCCAGACCTCAATTAGTAGCCAGACTAGAGCTAGGACTAAGCTGAGGGATTCCTTTCCCCACTTATTTATTTATTTATTTATTTATTTACCTTACTTATATACCGCTGTTCTCAGCCCGAAGGCGACTCACAGTGGTTCACAACACACAAGAACAGCAAAAATTCAGTGCTACAGTATAAAACAGTTAACAATCTAACACATTACACAATTAATAAACAATTACTACAATAACCATTCATTATCGTCTCATCATCAAAAACATGATCTGGGTTCGTCATCCATTGTTCCATTCCAGTGTTCATTAACCAATCATTGCACTAATTATTCGAACTTATCATGCATGTTTCCCTCTTCAGGTATCTTCCATAGGACTGTGTCCAGCTGATAGCAACTCCTTGAACGATTCCATCAGTGTTGCCTCTGAAAAATCTTGCAAATTTCTTGGGAAGAGAAGCGGACAAGTGTCAGCTTGCTAGAAGAAGCAAAGACCACCAGCATTGAAGCGATGGTCCTCCACCATCAACTCTGCTGGACTGGCCACGTTGTCTGGATACCCAACCACCGTCTCCCAAAGCAGTTGCTCTACTCTGAACTCAAGAAGGGAAAATGGAATGTTGGTGGGCAAGAAAAGAGACTTAAAGATGGGCTCAAAGCCAACCTTAAATACTTTGGAATAGGCACTGAGAACTGGGAAGCCCTGGGCCTTGAGCGCTCCAGCTGGAGGTCAGCTGTGACCAGTAGTGCTGTAGAATTTGAAGAGGCACGAATGGAGGGCGAAAGAGAAAAACGTGCCAAGAGGAAGGCACATCAAGCCAACCCCAACCGGGACCGCCTTCCATCTGGAAACCAATGCCCTTACTGCTGGAGAAGATGCAGATCAAGAATCACCTATGGACCCACCACCAGTACACTGATCTTGGATGACCATCCTACTTGGACTACAGCCTAAATAATGCATGTTTCCCAAAAGGGCTTTGTCTTTACTCCTCCTGCTTGCTTCCTCTCCCCTTTGATTATACAGGACTGGAATTCTGTGAGGGAACTTCATCTTTTAAATTTTATTGCTCTGGGTTGACTATGTGGTCTTCGCCATTGTTCTCTTCTGCCTTTTCTTCCTTCCAGTGAGGATGCATTTTGCTTCTCTCTTTAGGCAAAAATTGATTTAAAAAACCTTTATATGGTTTTACCTCATTAGAAGATGTGATTTAGTACGCTTAGCTCCAAGACCTTTTCTATAAAAAATACATTTCTTTTACTTTAATAAATCAGAGTCCTTAGTGTTGCAATGGGTTAAACCTTTGTACTGGCAGGATTGAAGACTGATAGGTCAGAGGTCAGAATCTGGGGAGAGTGCGAATGAGTTCCCTCTGTCAGCTCCAGCTCCTGATGCTGGGACATGAGAGAAGCCACCCACAAGTATGGTAAAACATCAAAACATCTGGGTGTCCTCTGGGCAACATTCTTGCAGACGGCCAATTCTCTCACACCAGAAGCAACTTGCAGTTTCTCAGGTCGCTCCTGACACGACAAAAAATACTTCAGTAAATATTTTTGAACCTGAAGTTCCTACTCTACAATCCTGTGCCATCCTAAGAATAGAAGTTTATCCCAGTTTCACCACGTGTAAGATTCTGTTGGTTATGACATTCACTTCTGGTACTCTGCTATATTTATGGTGGAATCATCCCAACTGAGGGTTATTTTGAGTCTAACAGCTCAGATTTCCCAACAGTTTAGGTCAGGCATGGGCAAACTTCCACAATTCCTAACAACTAGTAGACTGTTAGGAATTGTGGGTGTTGAAGTCCAAAACATCTGAAGGACCGAAGTTTGCCCATGCCTGGTTTAGGTGGAATTTCTACTCCTGAGATTTGAATCCATTCCTCCATGTCCTAGTATTTTGAACAGCAGAAAACCAGCTTGCCCCTTCCTCAGTGTGACATCCTTTCAAATATTGAAACATGGCTACTATGATGTCCCTTCTTAGACTTCTTTTCTCCAAGCTGAACACACTCAGCTCCCTAAACTGCTCTTCATTGGGCTTGGTTTCCAGAATTTGGACTATTTTGGTCAACCCTCCCTGGACCTCTTCCAGCTTGTTAATATCTGCTTGAATTGTGGTGCCTTCATTGTATCATGGGGTTGGAAGAGACTACAAGGGCCAATCAGTCCAATCTGCTGCCATGCAAGAACACACCAAATTGACCCCAGTCTATGAGGACTACACTGTAGAATTAATGCAGTTTGACACCATTTTAACCATGATGCTAAGAAACCATGGGATTAAGTCATTTGGTGAGACATTGTCACTCTTTGGCAAAGAAACTTAAAGGCCTTGCAAAGTACAAATCCCATAATTAAACTTCCACTCTATGTCTTTTTGATGTATTTGAATATCAAAACACATTTCCATAAAAATTCACATGTGTATTCTATGGAATATTTTTAAATGATTATGTGTTTTAGCAATGTTGTAACCCACTTCAAGCTGTGAAGATAGGCAGGTAACAAATAACATTATTATTATAATTATTCCATATAACTGATTAGTGGCAAACTGCACGAATTCTACATTGTAGATGTATATTCAGGCTAAATTCCAGATTGGAAATACCATGCCCTAAAAATGTCACAGAATTTGATTGAAGTACCCTTATCTTCCCTCAGTACTATTATTGCTGGTTCGCATGAGCAAGAACCTCCAGGTTTGGGATCAAAAAGTTGGTTACTGGTCATAATAGCTCTACATGTCAAAGTCAGAAGTATTATATATTGGGAGTAACAACAAGAGATGCAAAATGAGGGCATGTAAGAAATTAGTGTGTGTATGTCAACTGCAAAATAAGATGCATGAAGCTGATTGGTCGGGCTATGCCCGGGGTGCTGGCTGAGCCTGGGACTTTTGGTTACTGCTACATTTTTCAGGCTTGAGCTATGCAGGTGCTTGCAGAAAAAAACAGAAAGAGAGATAGTTTGAAGTGTGCTTTTGCTTCACGAGCTTCTGGAGGAAGATTTCTCCACATGGACAAAGAAAGACCATTTTAAATCTCTCATAAATTGACATTATGTGAGTCGATGCAACTGATCACATATGTTGTTCTGATTTACAAAGAGTAAACTACTTGTTCTTTATTGATAATCTCTGTGTCATATTTTCTTTCTCTGTGGGCTGATCAAATGTGAACTGCACATGGTTTATTTTACATTACGCCCATATAATTTGCTAACAGCACCCAAATTTCAAGCCCTGCAGAAAGTGAGTTTTTAAAACTTGTATATTTGCTGTGCTCTTCTTTTGTTAACTTTGCTTTTTTTATGTCTAAACCCATTTCTAAATGCTCAACTGAAGATTGAAATTACTGCAGTCCTAAAAATTTGAGTCCTGTTGGAAGATTTTATTTAGGAGGGAGGAAGTCTTATTTGCGAGGGCAATGTTCTCCATGTTATTGCTCTCATCTAGAAATTAAACCCCTGAATACATTATCTCTGGGGGACAAGAGCAACAGGTCCTGTCCAGTTTGCAGTTTTCCAAAGATTCACCTACACAGATCTTCAGTTGGATTTAGCATGGCTCCTCCTCTGCTCTTAAATGGTATCTTGGAGCAAAGGTTCAAGTTAGGAAATAGCTTACCTACAAGTAACAAACTGTTCATGTCAGCTTGGTGTCATTGAAGAAACCTTTGTATTCTTTTACACTGTAATCCTGTATGATGCACTAGATCAGTGGTTCTCAACCTGTGGGTCTCCAGATGTTTTGGCCTTTGAACTTCCAGAAATCCTAACAGCTGGTAAACTGGCTGAGATTTCTGGGAGTTGTAGGTCAAAACACTTGGGGACCCACAGATTGAGAACCACTGCATCAGATTAAAATTTAATTGTCAGATTTCAGGGGCTCCATGGCATTAAAATTTCCTAAAAATCCTTAGGAAACCTTAAACTGCAAACTGTTTATATATACAGTGTTCCCTCGCTACTTCTCAGTTCGCTTTTCACAGACTCACTGTTTCACGTTTTCTTTTTAAAAAAAATTAAAATATACAAGTAGCGAGGGAACACTGTATACACATTACCTGTGGTGGTGGTTGGTTAAAATCATCCCCTCCGATGCCATGTTTCCCAGTGAAGCCACCAGAAGATGAAAAAGGCATGTGCGAGTGGGGAAGAAGAGGGGAGGGGGAGCCAGGCACACGAGGAGGAGCCAGCAGGAAGTGTGGTAAGAGGAGAGGAAAGAGGAGAGGAAAGAGGAGAGGAAAGAGAAGGCAAAGGGATTGAGTGAGTGAGAGAGAGAAGGGGGAAGGGGAGAGAAGTGTGGGCGGAGCCACTCCTAGGAGGAGCGATCCTAGCGCTGAGGCAGTACATATACTGTATAGTGTCCCTACTTTGTGGATTTTCACTTATCGCGGGTGGTCCTGGAATGTAACACCTATGATAAGTGAGAAAACACTGAATATGCCTTCAGGATACTTGCTAACTTAGTGACCCCCACTAATTTCAAGGGGTTTTTTTGGGCAAGGAATAATCAGAGGTGATTTTCCTGTTCCTTCCACTAAAATGTAACCACGCTGAGTCCCCTCAGGAAGATAGGAGCAGGATATAAATAAAGTTTGCATTATTATTATTATTGCCCAGAATTTATTCATTTTATTTATTTACAGTATTTGTATACCGCTTTTCTCACCCTGAGGGGGACTCAAAGCGGTTTACACATAAGTAATGGCAGAATTCAATGCCAGTACAAACAATTACAATTATACACTACAATTAGACATAAATCAAGTTAAAAATAGTGCATCCACAAGCAATAAAACAATCATTAAAACAATAAAACAGTCTCGTCCGTTGAATCGCCGTTCCAGTCATTGTCTTTCTGAAATGCTGTATACATTTACTTCTACTGCCCGAAGGCTTGGTCCCAAAACCATAATTTTAATTTTTTTTCTAAAACCCAGGAGGGAGGGAGCAGATCTTACCTCATTTGGGAGTGTGTTCCATAGGCAGGGAGCTACAGCCGAGGAGGCCCTGTCTCTCGTCCCCGCCAGACGCATCTCTGCTGTTGATGGGAGCAAGAGCAGGGCTTCCCCGGATGATCTTAGATTACGAGGTGGGACGTAGGGGTTGATGCGTTTGGACAAGTAAGCTGGGCCAGAACCATATAGAGCTAAACACCTAATATTTGTTGGCAGTCTCTTATCCAAATACTAACCTAGTTTGTTGTCCACAATGAGATGTTGTGGACAACATCTCCATCTTCTGCCGGGATGCATTTGCTGATATCTTTCTGCAGCTGCTGGTACTTCTGCACTTTGGCCTTGAGCTTCTTCTGCAGGGGGTCCGTCATTCCTTTATGATATTTACCTGTTTACTAAATCCAATTGTAGTCCCACTTAAAGTAGTGTCACTGCATTGAATGAAAAAATTATGAGTTAATATTGGATTAAGTTGGGTTGATTCAAAGTGTCGAATCTAGTTGGATTTGTCAGTTGCATTTGGCCCTAAACTTGTGTATCAAGCCAACAGTGTGTGCACAGTACAACCCATCTATGTGAGTAAAGTGGGCTACATGCAGAACTGAAGCTGTGAATTATTACCATAATCAAATTGAGATGAGGGAATAGAAGGTCCATTAGGAAAAACAACTTTTCTGGTCTTAAGCTCTTCTTTGCTGAGGATCTCAGAACAGATCGGAGTTGTGACATCACATTAGAGTAAACACAGCAGACTTGTGAATGAGCCAAGGCTAGAATTGCCTGCTTTTGTTCCAGTTCTATTCTTTATATGGCAATTTAATCTGCAGTAATTAGAAGGTGATATTAACTCCATGTCATGAAAACTTCCACGGACTGATATCTCCATAGTAAAGGTGACAGGCTGCTGTTGTTTTCAATCATGGCCACTTGGCAAAGCTAGCTAAAGCTGGCCTTGTCAGAGAGGTGAATGAGGCTGTGTTTGGGATCTTATCTTATTTCAACAAAATACTGGATTGTTGTTATGCTTAAGAGATTTCCCTTGCTATAATTATTTTTCAATCAAATTATCTTTTCAGGAGGAAAATGCACATGTCCTTGTGTTTTTTAGGAGTGGAAGAAGAGAACAAGGGATTATTTAGATTTTCAAACTGATCTATGTAACAGCATGGTGTAGTGGTTTGAGTGTTAAACTAGGACTCCAAGAGGCCAAGGTTGAAACCCCTGGCCAGCCACGGACACCCACTGGATGACCTTATGCAAGTCACACACTCTCAGGCTTAGAGGAAAATAATGGCAAACCTCCTCTGAATAAATCATACCAAAAAAACCTTCAAGTTGACACTATATATTGGAGTCAACTTGACCCTGGGTGGCACAATGGGTTAAACCCTTGTGCCAGCAGGACAGCTGACCAAACGGTTAGTGGTTCAAATCCGGGGAGCAGGGGTGAGCTCCCATCTGTCAGCTCCAGCTTCTCATGCGGGGATTTGAGAGAAGCCTCCCACAGAGTGGTAAAACATTCAGATGTCCCTTGGGCAATGTCCTTGCAGACAGCCAATTTTCTCACACCAGAAGTGACATGCAAGTCCCTCCTGACATGAAAAAAAACTCTTTAAAACTTTTTTTTCTCTTTTTTAATGATATTTTTTATTATGAGTTTCCAAATTACATTTAAAAAGTGGGAAAAGGATAAAACATAGGGGAGGAGGAAAAGGGGTAGTTGAAGAATGGTAAAAAGGAAAAAAGAGAAAAGAGAGAGAGGGAGAGAGAGAAAAGGTGGGGGGGGGGGTAATCCCTGGGAATGTGTCAAAAGGGGTGGAAAATATGCGGAAAGGTACAAAAAGGGTTGGGGTATTTGTGCTTCCATTCTTCCCTATATTGGTTTTAATTTTCTTATAGTCCTTTTTACTGCTTTTTGTTGTATCCCCAGTGATGGTGTCTTATGTCAGCTTTCTTCTTTTTAGATTAATAATTTTACTTTATTTTCCTTCAACCATTCTGTGAAAGGAGTCCAGTCTGTTATTTTTATATATCTGTCTTGTGACTTGGAGACTAATGCTGTTAATTTATCCATGCTCATAATTTCTAGCATTTTATCTATCCATTCTTCTCTTGATGGTAGGTCTTTTTGTCTCCATATTTGGGCACAGACTATCCTCACCGCTGTGGTTGAGTCTGTAAAGAGTTTGTCTTTATTTGTATTCCAATTCATGTTTGTCATCTCTAATAAAAAAAAATTCTCGGGACGCATTGGGAATTTTTCTTTCAATATTTTTTGGCGTAATTCATGAATTTCTTTCCAGAATGTTCTTGCTTTGTCACATGGCCACCACATGTGGTAAAAAGATCCTTCTTGTTTCTCACACTTCCAACAATTGTGATTATAATCTTTAGTAAATTTTGCTATCTTCTTTGGGGTCATGTACCATTGATACATCATTTTTAGCTAATTCTCTTTTAAATCATAACCATAGGTATATTTCAGTTTTCTATTCCACATTGTTTCCTATTCCTCTAACATTATTGTCCTTCCAATGTTTCTTGCCCATTTGATCATACAATCCTTAATCTGTTCCTTTTCTGTACTCCCTCCCAGAAGTAGCCTGCAGATTTTCACAATAATTTTCTTTTCATTTATTAAAATCTTATTCCCCCCCCCCAAAAAAAAACCCTGAAGGCATAAAATAACTGTTAAACCAACATCCCTAGCCTCTGCCACATTTTAAACGTTGCAGACTCAGGTTCAGAGAGAGTCATGTGATATTTAACATGCATCTAACAGATGAAAAACAAGGTCCATTGCTCTGGAAGAGGAGATAATTGTACAGCTTTTGCCACTTCAGTTTTAAGGGTCATAATAGAGTAGCTCTATGCTGCTTTACTTTTCCTCCTCATGGTTACTAATGGAGGCTGATGGCTCATATGCCATATCTGGGTTTTTGTCTGATGTTTAAAGAAGCCATTCAAAATGTGAGCTTATTTTATAGAAAGCATCATCATCTTGGATAACTCCATCAGATTGAATATGGACTGAGTCCCAGCATAGATTCATTAGCCATCGACATTGTAGCAACCAGTTATCACTGTTTTTAGAGGGTATGCCGGCTTCTGTATACAACAGAAGAAACATTCCTCCTAGAAAGTGTGGACTTCCAGAGAAGCTGAAGCTGGCCACTTTAAGAATGGTCTCTGCCAAGCTGCTGAGCCAAAATCAAAAGATTATCCACAAGGACTGATACTAAAATAACATATGTGGTGTTTATTTGGGTTATGCTAGCCACTTTCCTCTTCTACACTCAGTACTTTGAGGATTGAGTACTGTGTTCTAGTTCACAGCATTGTTTTGGCCGTTGAGCTAATTAAAAAACTCTTGATATCTTTTCTAATTTCTCACATAAGTGATGTCATTCATCTGTTATAGCATTTTAGAATAACAGAACCTTAAGAGTTGGAAGGGACTACAAAAGCTATCTAAATACCCTGCAATGCAAGATTTGTGTAGAGGAGATTTGTCTTTGGTTTCCTTGGAGACTCAGGGCCCATCTAGAGAGGTTCAAAAACCAGGACCTGTCTCGGTTTTACCAGAGGTGTCCAAACAACGCCCCCTGTAAAACTGAATTAATTAAACACCTGATAAAATTCAAGTTTTATGATAAGATCCAGGTCTTACCAGGTGTGGGTCCTGTGTGGATTGGGTACGGGAACTGCATCATGTGATTTCCAGGCCCAATTCACACAGTCAACAAAAATGTACAAAATACATCATGCAAGCTTCCAAAGCTTCATCACTTTCTTCATCAGGAAAACATGTTAAAAATCATACAGAAAAAGAAAATTGATGATGTCACAGGACTACATTTTGTCTCCAATGTTATTTCTGTTGACAGTTAAGATGGTTTGGAGACATATTATGTAGGCAGGAATCATACCTACCTGACTGTATGGAGAATATAAACAAAGAACAATAAAAGATAGACAATAAAATTTCAGGTCCATTGGCACAGAAAGACATTTTTTTAAAAGTTTTTTTTAAGTAGAGGACTTGTTATGGTTATATCTCTTTGAACAAAAGCTCTGTTGGATAACAACCAAATTGGTTCTGTATGAACCAAAATACCTTGATAGTGGCATCCCTTGGTACTGATGGAGATCTTAGAAGTGTCCTGTCTTAGCTTAAGACAACTTAGAGTCACCGCATGACACCTCTCATCTGTGTAGCATTTAAAAAGTTAAGACAACCCAGAATCTTATGTGGACAGAGCACCATCTACTGGCTGGTGATCATGTTAGGAAAAAGCGACATGTAACATGTAATGTAAAATATACCACATGTAGTTCACATTTGGTCAGCCCATGCATTGCCTTGCCACAGAAAGAAAATATGCCATGTAGGTGAACAGTAAAGAACAAGTAGTTTGCTCTTCTTAATTCAGAACAACATATGTACAATGTGATCAGCTGCACCAACTCACATAATGTCCTTTTGTGAGAGATTTAAAAATGGTCTTTTTTTTTGTCCATGTTGGATAAACTCCTGCAGCAGCTCATGAAGTGAGAGCACACTCCAAATTCTGTCTCTCTCTGCTTCTCTCTTATTTTCTCTCTGCACCTGAATAGCTCAAGCCTGAACAAAAAAAGTAAGAGTAACCAAAGGTCCCAGGACCAGCCTGCTTCCTAGACATTGCCCGACCAATCAGCGTCATGCATCTTATTTTACAGTTGACACACACACATTAACTGATTCCTTGCATGCTCCAACAGCATACAACCTCCCTGTTACATCAGCATCACTGGCTGCCCATCTGCTACTGAACAAAATTCAAAGTGCTGGCTTTAGCTTTTAAAGCCTTAAACATTTCTGGTCCATCTTACCTTTCTGAACATATTTCCCCCTATGAATCAGCTTGGGCATAGAGATGTGCCCTACTCTCAGTCCCGCCTCTTTCGCAGATGCAACAGGGCCTTCTCAGTGGTGGCCCTTTGGCTATGGAATTTCCTCCCCAGTGGTATTAGATCGGCTTCCTCCCTCCTGGTTTTCAGAAAGAAAGTCAAAACCTGGCTGTGAAACTAAGTGTTTGGGGAGTAGCACAACCACAGTGCAATATATATCCACAGAGCCAATCTAAACGAAGTAGCTTGGGCCATGACTGCGGGATTAGGTGCATCGTTTTAACAGTGTTTTACTAGTTTTTAATTGTATCTATTTGTTTTATTTTGATTTCAAGCTCAATCTTTTCTGTATTTGTCTGTTTTATGTTTTAATGCGGCATTAAATAATTGCCAAAACTGGAGACTGCTCTGAGTCACCCTTGGTGTGAGATAGAGTGGGGTAGAAATACAGTAAATAAATAAATAGTTCGTTTAAGTCAAGGGCAGATTTGTGGGTCAATATTATGGATTTTGCTCTGACCCATGGATAAGTTGAGTGAGCTAGGTATGTTTATAAGCAGAGGCTGGATGGCCATCTGCTCGGGGTGCTTTGATTGTGATTTTCCTGCATGGCAGGGGGTTGGGATGGATAGCTCTTGTGATCTCTTCAAATTCTATGATTCTATCAGCTGGTGCCAGAAGGAAGTGGCAGTAACAATGCTGTGGTCAGAGGTTATAGATGACCAGGAAGTAAAAGGGGGACAGCAGTGAAAATTGTGAAAAAGCTGAGTCTGAGATTTTTGGTGAGCATATTCTGCACTAGCTCCAAACCTCAGACTCACATTGAATGAAAAGCTTGCTGTATTCATGATGCACAGCTGTTTCCAGTGAGAAGTCCAGGGATTTTGCTTGTTTAAACCATCTTTGCCCTCCAGCTTTGCCCTCCGGAATTTGCAGGAGCCTCCACAGTACCCCGTGGCTGCAGGGCAATCTGGACAGATAAGATTGAGTCTGATTTAGTCCAACCCACTGTTCAGACTGGACACTTGCACGATCACTCTTTCCTCATCAGTGAATGCAAAAGAGAGGGATTGTATTGCTGCCTCTACTCTTAGCAGAGCTCTGTGTGAGCTCCTGGCCATTGTGGGTGCCTCTTTTGACATCAGAGCAAAGTTCCTGGATCACCAGCATGATGGGACATGGTCCCCCCTCATTCTTTCTTATTGCACAGGTACTCTCTTCAGACATTCACAGAGGTGTCCGGATAACCAGAAAATCTCCCCTCCTTCTCATTGGTCATGCGTGAAAGCTCCTCATATTCTCATTTTAGGACTCAGTGTTGTCAGGACATCTTGATTTCTGTGTTTTCACTTCTGTACAGCCCCAATGGTAGTCATAGATGTGGTTCCATATTACCACAGCATCTGGTAGAGCCTCATTTGAAACATCCTCCAGCATCCCAAACTTGCCAACCTTGAGCAGCCTTTATCTCTAGCACATCAGCAGGACTATCACTAAAAACAGACTAGAGGGTTTCATCACCAACAACCCCGCCTTAGTCTGTGTGCTTTTTAAATCACCTAGCTTAATGAGATCTGGAGAACTCAAAAAATTGCATCTGATTTGTAGGTTTTTGAAACTAGCCTAATAAAAATTTCAACCAGATATGGATTTTGGGGACTTTTTCTTCTGTCCCACAACATAGTTATCCTTTATTTTGACTGAAAAACAGTGCCTCCAATTGTTCAATAGTAATGTTTGTATGTTTCTGCATGTGGATGATGACAATAGAAGGAAGAAAGCCCTTAATGGGGTGGGGCGAATACGTCAATAAAAAACATTGCTGTTTCTTGCTCATGCACTGAATTGGTGTTGGACTTTTATTTCAAGGTTGTACAACAGTGACAACAGAAAGAAGACAACAGTTTATTTCTCCAAAGCACCAATAAGATTTGAGCCTTAGTGCTTGTTATACTTAGCAAATTGCAGTTTTGTTTACACTGCAGGCAGGCAGGGTTATGGTCAGCCAGTCCCGTGTCTTTGCCAATCAGTGGTAATCTCTGTATGCTTATTGCATTAGACAGTCTCAGGTAATCCAGCAATTAATGTCACAACATTTTGGAAAGGGAAACAGAGGGGTGCATGAAGCAGTGTGCAAGATATAGAGAATTCCAGGTCCTGGGTTGACCTTGGTCCTCCATAAGTCCCAGTTCACCCCACATAGGACCCAATCCACCCCACAAACAGCCACACTCTATTCTTAGAATCATAGAATCATAGAGTTGGAAGAGACCTTGTGGGTCATCCAGTGCAACACCCTGCCAAGAAGCAGGAAGATCACATTCAAAGCACCACCAACAGATGGCCACCCAGTCTCTGTTTGAAAGTCTCCAAAGAAGGACATCATCACTTTGTAGCCTCCAAGGACATATATGATTTTCCTTCCCACAGTTCTTTTTAAAAAGTATTTTCAGATTTTAAAAACACCAATCCATTGTTGTGGTTGTGTGCCTTTAAGCCATTTCTCACTTATGGCAACCCTACGGCAAACCTTGGTTTTCGTGGCAGATTTTGTTCACAGGGGATTTGCCTTTTTCTTCACCTGAGGGTGAGAGTGACTTGCCTAAGAGAGCGACTTGCTTAAGAATACACAGTGGGCTTCCATGTCCCAGCTGTTTCTGCTACTGTTCAACCCAGAAACCAGTACGCCATGCTGGCTCTCTACCCCTCCATTACAATGCATCAAATTAATATAATCAAATATCCCTGTCTTTAACATCAGATAAATCCATCCATATCAGATGCAGATGGTATTTCTCCATTCTGGTTTGCAGTTATAAACAAACTACTTGTCCAAAACTTTAGTTTAATCATCAACAGTTGTTTTGCTAACACAAGAAGTTTTTTTTAAAAATTTGGAGACAAATAAGCACACTAGTGGATAGAATGGTTAACAGGATTATTAATGAGTAGGCATAATTTCCAAAGATGGACGGCTTAACAGAAATTAAGGAGCAAATGGAAATTTACATTTAAACCAAGCCCCACTGAGCAATGTACACCCCTATTATGTTGTTGATAGTCCCAGGAAATAAATTCCCAGCTAACTCTTTTGATATGCACTGAACTCTTCCATGCGCAATCTTGGAGACTTTTTTATACACAGAACTTTTAATCTGTCTGTAACCCTCCACTCTCAGTCACAGCTAGGGCACATCAACGCTGACCCTTAAATTGGACCCAATATAATGTGATAGATTGCTCTCAAGAGATGTCCATAGAGGGACTCCCCTAGCCACTGCGACTACCCTAAATGCCTCCTCTCAACCACTCATGTTGCAATGGTTTCTGACCACAACATAGCAGCTACCTGTTCCTGGTTACGTACTCTGACTTTAGTCGGAATGACAGGGCACCCCGTGAGAGGGGAGAAGAGGAAACCCCCTGTCTCTCCACCTCATTTCCCAGCACTCTTGTTGCCCACACTGACATCAGGGTAAGCAAGAGGAAACAGATAGGTGCCATGTTGTGGCTAGAGAGAAGGGTGCCATCCCATGTCCCCATGCTCACTGAGTCTAGGGAACATGAGATACCAGTGGGGACAGATGTGGCTGGCTCTCTTTGGGAATCAGTGCAATTGTCCCCACTGGCCTTAGGTCAGGGGACAGCCAAAATTCCAACTTTGAATTTGGGTTTTCTCCCAACATTTGGTAGCATATGGCAAGGTTGTATTACAGTGGCATTGCTCCACATTTCCATGGATCAGCCTATGCAACATGTAGATATTGTGGGCTTGATCTTCATCTATATTGACTTAAATGGTCAGTGTACATGAAGTCCTAGAATAAAGCATCACAGACATGGAAAGAACTGCAAGGGCTATCTAGTCCAACCTCTTACTGTGCAGGAATACATAACTAAAGCAATTTTGAAAGATGACCATTCACCCTCTGTTTGAAGACCTCCAATGAAAGAGCTTCCATCACCTATGAGGCAGTCTATTCCACTTGGCTTTTGTTCAGTGGATTTCTTATTTATCCCTATGTCAGTCATTTGATACCAGTTACACATTAACACTTAAATGACCTTACTTTTGGTATTTAGTGTCTTATTAGTTGTCTATTACCTTCAGATTTTTGTGTTTACAGTATGGGCTATTGCTCCTTAGAACCTCAGTGAGCATAATTTTCTTTAACAAGGAATGCAACCAATTTAGATGTGTTTAAAACACAAACCTTGCCTTCACAAACTACATGGGCAAATTCAATGGACATGCAAGATAATAGACAGGTGGTAAATGCATTTTAATAACTATCCCTGATTTTGGGTTGTATTGGTAATAGCAGCTACAACACATACCAAGATGCTAAACAAAACTGAGAACATTCTGAACCAACCACAAAGCAAAACCCTATTATTGTTTGTTCATGGGGGTGGGAACAGACTTTCAAAGAGCTGAAATTAAACTATTGCATGATACAAAACCCACTGGAAGAAAATCAATCCATGCTGCCCTCCCAAACAGCAAACACATGTGAAGCTTGATGGTGTTCCAGTTTGTGCTCCATATTGTACACAGAGAAGCAATCTGGGCCTCCAGAGTTTGAAGCGGGTTGATTGGTGCAAAAGAGGGATGTGTCAAGAAAACTCCACCTCTGTCCAAACTCACCAAAAAAAGAGAAAAGATCAAAGAAGGGGGCTGATCCTTCAGTGGCTCATTAAACTTTAAATAACTGTGTATGTTGTGTACACAGTCATTCCTGCAAACACAGGCGGATCACATTTCCCTCTTCCCTGCAAGCAAAGCCTGATAATTTGGGTGAACATGGCTAAAGAGGTCCACATCATGAATGGAGATGCTTTACAGGTAAGTCCCTAATAGAAATTGAACCTGGTTACAGGGTGGCATATGAATGCAACGTAAAGTATGACAAGTAGCAGTTTGCTATTGGTTTTACACTTTTTCAACCTGTTCCTGTGTCTTTGACATTAGCAATGTCTTGATGTACAACAGATGTGATAAACACGCATCTTCTTGATATTATTGGACTGTAAGTCCAGGCCTTAATTTATATCGCCAAGGGTGAGGAATGATGGGATTTGCAGTCCAACATTTGGAAAGTCCCATGAGTGCAATGCCTAATGTATACCGATGTATATGTGATAACAATTCTCTCCTTTCAGATGAAATATTTCATTATTAATACCTGTATATTTCTGTTGTTAAATACATAATTCCTGAAAGTGTTTCAAAAGCTGTTAATGCTTCTCAATCCAGTTGACTTGGGAAAAAACAGAATTTAGTGCATAGCATTTTTCCTATGTGAAAAATTGTTATACTGAATTGTCTGAATGGCAAATAAATGATGGGGCCATAATTGGATACTTTCCCACCAGCCAGTAAAATACTGCTTTGGTAATGAGTTCACACCTTAGTGCAAAGTTAAAAACACTTCTCATCCCGTGACCACAAAAAGGCTTCTGAAATTCAAGAGAGATTTGTTCCCAACCTTCCCCTCTGAATGAAAACTGAGAGACTGGTGCAAGATTAATAGCACATACATTCAGAAGAATTAAAACCTTCTTGGTTGCTTCTAAGCACTTCCAGAGCTCAGAGTAATAATGGGCAAAAACCTTCCCTTTTCTCCAGCTCAAGTCAGAGTTGATGAAGACTATACATTTTAGCTGATAAGAAAATACATTCGAGATCTGTCGACCCCTGTAAATAAACATGCATGGCTTATTTTCCCTTCTCACTTCTGATCTTTGTTCTCCAAACAGTTAAAATGGTCGGGTGAATTTGTCTCTTGTTCAGCTATAGTTTGTGCTAAAAAAACAAAAACAAAACCCTTTCCTGGGCTCCAAGTTAATAGGTTGAAGTTAGAAAGACCTAGACCAGGTTTTCTCAACCTGGAGGGCCAGGACCCGGGGGGGGGGGGGGGGGGAGGGGTGTCAGAGGGGTCCAAAGACCATCAGAAAATATAGTATTTTCTGTTGGTCATGGGAGTGCTGAGTGGGAAGTTTGGCCCAATTCTATCATTGCTGGGGTTCAGAATGCTCTTTGATTGCAAGTGAATTATAAATCTCAGCGACTACATCTCCCAAATGTCAAGGTCTATTTCCCCCAAACTCCATCAGTGTTTATATTTGGGCACATTGAGTTTTTGTGCCAAGATTGGTCCAGATCCATCACTGTTTGAGTCCACAGTGTTCTCTGAATGTAGGTGAACGCCAACTCCCAAACTCAAGGTCAGTGCCCACCAAACCCTTCCATTATTGAGTTGTTGTAGGTTTTTCAGGCTATATGGCCATATTCTAGAAACATTCTCTCCTGATGTTTCACCTGCATCTATGGCAGGCGTCCTCAGAGGTTGTGAGGTTCCAGTATTTTCTGTTGGTCATGGGAGTTCTGTGTGTCATGTTTGGTTCAGTTCCATTGTTGGTGGAGTTCAGAATGCTCTTTGATTATAGGTTAACTATTCTCAGCAACTACAACTCCCAAATGACTAAAACAATCCCCTCCCCAACCCCACCAGTATTCAAATTTGGGCATATTGAGTATTTGTGTCCAATTTGGTCCAGTAAATGAAAATACATCCTGCATATCAGATATTTACATTACAATTCATAACAGCAACAAAATTACAGTCATGAAATAGCAATGAAAATAATTTTATGGTTGGGGTCACCACAACATGAGGAACTGTATTAAGGGGCCATGGCATTAGGAAGGTTGAGAAACACTCAACCTAAACTATGTATTATAAACGTAGTGGGCTACTTAATTAATAAACTCAAGTAGTATACAAGATATCAAATCCACATGGAGCTAGGACAGATGCCCAAACAAGTATTTATTGGATTTAAGATTTTCCAAATAATATTGTGTAACCCAGCCTCAGTTTTTGGGTAGCTTTGGTGCCCCACTAATTTCTTAGCAAGGCTGTCTAGTGAATGGTTTTTATTCATTTTTCATGCCAACGTATTTCCTAATTCTCATACCCTCAAACCAAGATCAAAGTTTCCATAATACAGAGTTTGGCACATGTTTGCATTTGTTCCATTTTCCTCCTCATAAGAAACATTTCACAGGAAAAGAATTCTGATAGTTGGTACCATTAGGGTAATAGGAAGAATTGTTGATGTTATGTCTCTTCAAGCTGATTGTAATTTATCCTAGAGTTTGATAGGCAGGATTGAGTCAAAGAAGGTCTGCATTGTTTTTCTCAAAAGCTGAGAGAGTGAGGCTTGCCTAGTGTTTTTCCTTGGCTGAGCTGGGATTTGAACCTTTGTCTCTCAGAATGCTGGTCTGGAAGTTATTCCATTACATCATACTCTTTACTGACACTTGTTAGCCATCTAGTAAGAGTATTTCATGTCTGGCTCAGCACACACTGTTCCAATTGCTACTGAACACAGAAGAGCCAGTAGTTAGAATTAGAGCTTGGAAAAGTTACATTTCCCAATGACAACTCCCACATCCATCCCAACCCCCGTCCATCCAACATTACCACCGACTACAGAGGATGGGGGAATCTTATGGGTAATTCCCCCAAAAGAGCTTTTTTAAACTCTATCACAAATATTGATTGTACCTTTAATACATGTAAACAGTAGAATAGGGTAGTGATTTTACTGCTGGACTATAACTCTGGAGTTTAGGGGTTCAATTTTCTGCTTGGCCATGAAAATTCACTGGGTGACTTTGGATGAGTCACAGACTCTCAGCCCTAGGAATAAGTTCACCTTAGGGCAGTGTTACTTCATAACGGTAATTTTGCTACTGTTATGAATCGTAATGTAAATATTTAATATGCAGGATGTATTTTCATTTACTGGACCAAATTTGGCACAAATACCCAATTCACTCAATTTTTATTTATCATATCAGGAGCAAACCAAACAGTTGTATTGCATTTTTAACAAACAAACAAACAAACAAACAAACCACAAAGTTTGCAAGCTTGGTAGTTGATTAAATGCCCTTTGACCAGTAGCGGGCCACTTGGAGTGCCTCTGGTGTTGCCGCAAGGAGGTCCTCCATCATGCATGTAGCAGGACTCAGGTTGCATTGCAGCAGATGGTCTGTAGTTTGTTCTTCTTCACACTCGCATGTCGTGGATTCCACTTTGTAGCCCCATTTCTGAATACGGGTGGAGTTGGGGGGATTGATTTTGTCATTTGGGAGTTGTAGTTTCTGGGATTTATAGTTCACCTACAATCAAAGAACATTCTGAACTCCACCAATGATGGAATTGAACCAAACTTGGCACACAGAACTCCGATGACCAACAGAAAATACTCGAAGAGTTTGGTGAACATTGAACTTGAGTTTTTGAGTTGTAGTTCACCTACATCCAGAGAACACTGTGGACTCAAACAATGATGGATCTGGATCCAACTTGGCACAAATACTCAATATACCCAAATGTAAACACTGGGAGAGTTTGGGGAAAATAGACCTTGACATCTGGGAGTTGTAGTTGCTGGGATTTATAGTTCACCTGCAGTCAAAAAGCATTCTGAACCCCACCAATGATAGAATTGGGCCAAACTTCCCATAGAGAACTCCCATGACAAACAGAAAATACTGTGTTTTCTGATGGTCTTCAGTGACTCCTCTGACACCCTCCTATGACACCTCCCCCAGTCCTAACCCCCAGGTTGAGAAATGCCGCCACCAGAAACACAACAACAATGGAAAGTTTCCTTGTTCTTATTGCTGTAAAAAAGCTATTGTCAGAACTTAAAATTTGGAATATATTTTATGGATGCATCATCACCTACATTTTGAGAAGATCGCCTCTAAAACCCACTCATCCAACTTAAACAATTGGTAGACAGTCAGAAATATTTTATACCTCATGTAAGGCATTCAGACATTATCTACCATTCAATCTAGATGAGACCTTTCTCCCACTCCCTTGTGCTCTAGCTATTGATGGTACTAATTTTCAAGACATGGAACACAGTTAACTATGGATTTATCACATAGGAATCCAGCTACATTGAAGAAAGCAGTACGAAGTGGGATGCCATCTCTTTGATCTTTTCTCTCAAAGAAGAAGTTGGAGCTTTAGCAAAAGTTCTCCGCATATTTGAGGTACATATTTTATTAAAATAAAATAAACCAATAATGTTTCAGAAGCAAAATCTTCCTGAGTTGTGTACAAACTTTCCCAAAACACCGCTGATTTTGTCATGCATCTACTTTAATAGTCGCAAAATGACCGTTAATTGTATTCCATTCTGTCTTGCTGGAGATGAGCCAGTTATTTTGAAACACCCTGCTTTGCATGTGGCTTTAGGCTGTTTTCTTTAATAATATCGTGTCTGCTCTTAAAAGAATACATCTGGAAAGGAAAAATTTTAAACAGCAGCAAAATGTGGAATTAAACTCTGCCCCATTTTGGAGGAATAAATTAAGCTAGCAAACAATAGAGAAATACAGTAGGAAAAATACCAAAAGCTGTACCAAGACATCTTCTATTTGTTAACCAAGGGGAAAGTTAATTATTACCACAAAGAATGAGAATTCTAAAGTGCTTTTCCAACATAAGAGGGGTTTGTGTGTGAAAGTGAATAAGAGAAAGAAAGAAAAAAACAGACAAAAACAGAGAAAGAGTGCATGCACTTACACACATATGTTTGAATGCACTGTAAAATTATTGCACTGTAAAATGCTCAGTGCTATGGAATTCTGGAAGTTATAGTTTGGTGATGCACCAGCACCTTTTGGCAGAGAAGCCCAAAAATTACATCTGCCGTGGTTCCATAGCAATGAGCTGTGGTGATTGTCAAACTGCATTAATTCTCAGGTGTAGATACACAGCCAAGGGCCCCCTGGTAGCACAGTGGGTTAAATTGCTGAGTCAAAAGGTCAGCAGTTCAAATCTGGGGAGTGGGTTGAGCTCCCACTGTCAGCCCCAGCTTCTGCCAACTTAGCAGTTCGAAAACATGCAAATGTGAATTGATCAATAGGTACTGCTTCTGCAGGAAAGTAATGGCACTCTGTGCACTCATGACCTTGGAGGTGTCTATGGACAAAAGCGGCTCTTTGGCTTAGAAATTGAGATGAGCACCACCCCCCAGAGTCGGACACAAACAGATTTAATGTCCAGAGGAAACCTTTACCTTTACTTAGATGCATTGCTAGAAACGAGGAAGCATTTCACAGGCTTCTGAAAAGTCAAAGGAAGAAGTTTCAGGTTCTAGACACAATTAATAAAAGATAGGGAAATGGGGCAGGGAAGAGGAGACTTGAGACCCCAGGGCTTTAAGCAACCAATGGCCCAGTTTCCAAAGGCCTCCTCAAACAAACAGTTTTGGTGCCTATCAAGAGAAATTTGTCCTGTTCCTTCTCTACCCGTTCACCCATTTGGCAAAAAGAAAGAAAGAAGGGATGGGAGAAGATGAGAAAAGGGTCAACCAATTGCAATTGACTTTCAGGCTCCACCTAATATTCATCTGGTACTACCTGCCAACTGTGAACCCCATCACTGGTAGCATGCTGTACCTTACAGATTACTCCAGTGAGCTATACCACCTTTAACACAAAAGAGCACTCTGACGTCTAATAGAGGAGCATCCACTGTGCAGGATAATGTTTAACCAAGGTTGTTTTCCCCTCACTTCAAAGCACTTTTCTATCTCTTCAACTATTTTGGATGCACTAACTCCAAGCTGTGTTTGCTTTAGTCAGTGAAAGCATTCTAGCCAGCTTGAAAAAGTAACACATGCAGCATGGTTTGGCAGCAGGAACACTGGTCAGTAATATTGGGTCCCCTCCAAAGGGGAGTGGTGTTTGTATATCGATACAACTAGCGTCATCATTTGCTGTCAGGTATGTTTTTCCTTTCAATTAGCTAATAATTAACTGTATTTCTGAGGTTGGAATGTATCTATAATAAAGAACTGCATTCAACTGTAGTTCCAACAAGAACAGACCAATAGCAACAATGGGATTTATATAACTGCTGGCTTACTGTTCAATAATTGGTTCAATCAGTTCATGTCACTTGGGATTAATTGGATTCAACTGACTATTAAAACATGTTGTTGTTCATTTGTTCAGTCGTCTCCGACTCTTCGTGACCTCATGGACCAGCCCACGCCAGAGCTCCCTGTCGGCCGTTACCACCCCCAGCTCCCTCAAGGTCAGTCCAGTCAGTGAGAGGATGCAGCCTTGCCGTACGCCTTTCCCAATCTTGAACCAGTCTGTTGTTCCATGGTCAGTTCTGACTGTTGCTACTTGGTCCTTGTACAGATTCCTCAGGAGAGAGACAAGGTGGCTTGGGATGCCCATCCCACTAAGAACTTGCCACAATTTATTATGATCCACACAGTCAAAGGCTTTAGAATAGTCAATGAAGCAGAAGTAGATGTTTTTTCTGAAACTCCCTGCCTTTCTCCATTATCCAGCGGATATTGGCAATCTGGTCTCTCGTTCCTCTGCCTTTTCTAAACCCAGCTTTTACATCTGGCAACTCTCGCTCCATGTATTGCTGGAGTCTTCCTTGCAGGATCTTGAGCATTACCTTACTGGCATGAGAAATAAGGGCCACTGTACGGAAGTTTGAGCAGTCTTTCGCATTTCCCTTTTTTGGTATGGGGATATAAGTTGATTTTTTCCAGTCTGATGGCCATTCTTGTGTTTTCCATATTTGCTGGCATATGGCATGCATCACCTTGACAGCATCATCTTTTAAGGTTTTAAACAGTTCAGCTGGGATCCCGTCGTCTCCTGCTGCCTTGTTGTTAGCAATGCTTCTTAAGGCCCATTCAACCTCACTCCTCAGGATGTCTGGTTCTAATTCATTCACCACACCGTCAAAACTATCCTCGATATTATTATCCTTCCTATACAGATCTTCTGTATAGTCTCGCCACCTTCTCTTGATCTCTTCAGCTTCTGTTAGGTCCCTGCCATCTTTGTTTCTTATCATACCAATTTTTGCCTGAAATTTACCTCCAATGTTTCTAATTTTCTGGAAGAGGTCTCTTGTCCTTCCTATTCTGTTGTCTTCTTCCACTTCCATGCATTGCTTATTTAAAAATAGTTCCTTATCTCTTCTGGCTAACCTCTGGAATTGCGCATTTAACTGGGCATATCTCCCCTTATCCCTGTTTCCTTTTGCTTTCCTCCTTTCTTGGGCTACTTCCAGTGTCTCAGCAGACAACCATTTTGCCTTCTTGGTTTTCTTTTTCTTTGGGACGTACTTTGTTGCCGCCTCCTGAACAATGTCTCGGACCTCTGTCCATAGTTCTTCTGGGACTCTGTTTACTAAATCTAGTCCTTCAAATCTGTTCTTCACTTCCACTGTATATTCGCTAGGAATGTTAGTGAGATCATATCTAACTGGTCTGTGTATTTTCCCTGATCTCTTTAGTTTTATTCTAAATTGGGCAATAAGAAGTTCGTGATCTGAGCTACAGTCAGCCCCAGGTCTTGTTTTCACCGACTGGATAGATGTCCGCCACCTTTGGCTGCAAAGGATGTAGTCAATCTGATTTCGGTGTTGACCGTCTGGTGAGGTCCATGTGTAAAGCCGTCTTTTAGGTTGTTGGAAGAGAGTATTCGTTATACACAGCGAGTTTTCCTGGCAAAATTCTATCAGCCTGCGTCCCGCTTCATTTTGTTCTCCCAGACCATGCTTGCCTGTGATCCTGTTGTCATTTGACTTCCCACCTTGGCATTCCAGTCTCCTGTAATGAAAATAATGTCTCTTTTTGGTGTATTATCCAGTAGGTCCTGCAGATCCTCATAGAACTGATCTACTTCTGCTTCTTCAGCAGCTGTGGTTGGGGCGTATATTTGGATCACTGTAATGTTGAAAGGCTGTCCTTGCACTCGAATTGAGATCATTCTGTCATTTTTTGGGTGTATCCAAGCACCGCTTTAGCGAATTTCTTATTAATTATGAAGGCTACTCCATTTCTTCGATGTTCCTCTTGTCCGCAGTAGTAGATCTGGTGGTCATCTGATGTGAAGTGGCCCATTCCAGTCCATTTCAGTTCGCTGACCCCCAGAATGTCTATCTTTAGTCTTGACATCTCGCCAATAACTACATCCAATTTGCCCTGGCTCATAGATCTTACATTCCAGGTTCCTATGGTGTGTTGATCTTTAGAGCATCGGATTCGTCGTTCACCTCCAGTACCGTCGGCCGCTAGCCTTCCTTTCGGCTTTGAGCTAGCTGCGTCATCACATCTGGGGCTAGTTGAACTTATCCTCTGCTCCTCCCCAGTAGCATTTTGGCCATCTTCCGACCTGGGAGTCCCATCTTCCAATGGCATACCGACATATCTCTGGTTGTACTGGTCCATTTCGTTTTCTTGGCAAGGATACTGGAGTGGTTTGCCATTGCCTTCCCCAGGGATCACGCTTGGTCTGACCTCTCTGCCACAACCGTCCCGTCTTGGGTGTCCCTTCACGGTTTCGCTCATGACATCATTGAGGTGCTCAAGCTCCAGCGCCCCGACAAGGCGGTGATCCTTTGCTGGAGATTAAAACATAGGCCAGCATTTTATTAGGTGCACATGGATTGTGTGTGTGATCTTTTGCGGTTATAATATCTGAGCTTACGACTATAATTTGTTATTAGTGTTAATAATGCAATTGCCCTTTTCTGTATTCACTTCCTGTCTAGTCCTCTGCAACAATGCACATTATACACATATCCCTATGCTTGAAATGTATATTTCATGAATCTAAGGAAGTGAAATCCAGAGTGGAGTTTGGTTTGAGTGTTGAACTGAGGGCCCTTCCACACAGCCCTATATCCCAGAATATCAAGGCAGAAAATCCCCACAATACCTGCTTTGAACTGGGTTATCTGAGTCCACACTCAGATAATGTGGGATTTTCTGCCTTGATATTCTGGGATATAGGGCTGTGTGGAAGGGCCCTAAGACTACTCGACCATGAAACCCACTGGATGCTCTTCCTTTCCCCTCAAATAAAGTCCCATGTAATTGGGTACCATAGTTTGATATGCCATGTTAGCCATCACTACCGCTAAGTGGATGAAGGCAACCACCTTAGATGGCAAATGTTTGAGAAACAGCATTAACAATCTTACTAAGGCTGGTGACCTCAGTGCAGTAATGCATGATATCACCCCCATGGACCTCGTTACATAGTAGACCACAATATTATATCTAAAACATTAAAAATTTGAAAAACCAGTAACTAATAAAAATAACCAGCAACAAACACAACAGAGTGAAACTGCAGAACATGCAGGCATAACATTATTTTTTTAAATATATTTTTATTGAAGATTTGTATGCGTAAAATAAAATATAGAAAAGGAAAAAGGAAGAACGATAAAGTGATAACCCCAGTGCCAAAAAGAGGGGAAGAAAAAGAAAAAGAGAGAGAAAAAGAAAAAAGAAAGAAAGAAAAAGAAACCTATATAATTCTTCTGTACTTCTGGTCTTCTTCTTTGCTTGTTATATTCTTCTGTCCTGAAGTTAATAAAATAAAATAAAAATAAATAAAAGTTCAGTTTCTACTTCCTCCATTTGTAGTTGTATCCTTGACCGTGTATTCAATTGTTATTTTCTTAGTTAAATGATTATGGTTTTCTTCTCCGTTTTCATGCATATTTTAAACGATTTTCAGTCTGTCTTTTTCTTCGGTATTCCTTGATGTCTTGCTAGGAGTTGAGTCAATTCATCCATGTTCCTTACATCCATTATTTTCATTTGACAATGTTCTTTCGTGGGAATTTCTTCCAGTCGCCAATTCTTCACATATACTATTCTTGTAGCCTGACTTATGTTTTTACTGCTGTTGCTTTGATTTTATTGCTGTTAATGTATTTAAAATTGTACTGTGTTTTTGTGGCATTGAATTTTGCCTTGTAAACTGCCTCAAGTCGCTAGAAGGCTGAGAAGGCTGCAATTTACTTACTTACTTACTTACTTACTTACTTACAAATAAAGTAAGAAGGTAGGTAAGTAAGTAAATTGCAGACGTAATTAAATAATTTAGAAGTCCTCTATTTGGGTCCATTTTCAGATGAGTTTGGACAGGTAAGTTGGGCCAGAACTGTTTAGGGCTTTATAGACCAGAGCCAGCATTTTGAATTGTGCCCGGTAGAAAACTGACAGCCAGTGGAGCTGGCGCAGCAGAGGAGTTGTATAGTCCCTGAGTGCCACTCCTGTTAGCAACCTGGGTGCCATCCATTGGTCCATTAGAAGGTTCCAGACATTCTTCAAAGGCAAACACATAGAGCGCACTGCAGTAGTCTATATGAGATGTAACCAGAGTGTGAGCTACCATGGCCAAGTCAGACTTCCCAAGGTATGGGCACAGCTGGCACACAAGTTTTAACTATGCAAATGCTCCCCTGGTCACCGCCGAGACCTGGAGTTCCAGGCTCAGCAATGAATCCAGGATCACACCCAAGCTGCGAACCTGCGTCTCTTAGAACCAAGGTTTCCCAGTTTGAATAAAATGAAGGAAATACAGTTACTGGAAGGCTTCATGATTTGTTTGGTCAGTTGGGCAAAGGAAGGATCAAAGAGGTTGTTTGTGTACCCCAAAGGTTCATTTGTTTCTTGGTTTATTTACCTCAAGTAAAAGTCTGAATGCAGTCACTACATGAAGTTAATTAAGAACATGGAGATGGTTACAATCAGCTAGGTCCAGTCAGCATTGCATAGCTTTGCCACTCCTGGAAAACTCTGTGATGACATCTATTGTAAAGGATGCAAATGAAGCTGTTTAGATGGGGCACAGATGTCAAGAGAAGCTACATTTAGTAACAGAGGGGTGAACAGAGGACACTGTGATGGCCCCAAAAGACAGCTCCAGTCCCAACCTGTCTAGGCACCTGCATTGGATTCAGCACATAACTGCTGGATCCAGCACTAGTTAGGGGGAAAATTAGGCCAGAATCATCTGCTCTATGTAGATAAGCCCTAGGACTTGGAGGAACTACACAAGACCCTCAAATGTAAAGATATATCATTAAATACTAAAGTGACGACATGTTATGTGGTCTAAGCAGCTTCACAGTATTTTTGATAGCTTCAGCAAGGATGGCAAAGAGGTCAAGGTCCCACTAGAGTACTGATGGAGTGTACATGTCTGTAAATAACTTGGTTTGAAGGAGAATACTTTTCCTTCTTTCACAGGTGCACAAAGGCATCTAACTACATGCAGAAGATTATCAGAGTAAATAAGTGGCCAGGAAAAGATCTGTGCCAAGCTACAGTCTGAAGGCCTTTGGGCACCCATGGCAAAGGCTTTGCACAAGGAAATGCAAGCGAAGCTAATGAATGAATAACCTGTGTGCCAGATCAATCCCCAAAGTACAGAAAAACAGAATGGTTTCCAATTGGCAAGGGGTCAGGCAAGGTTACATAGTATCACCCTATCTAATGCATATACTGAAAATATAATGCATTAAGCAAGATTAGATTTGGAGGAAGGAAGCAAGAAAATTAATCTAAAATAGGCAGATGACATCATATTACTAGAAGAAAATAGCAAAACCTAGGAACGATTACTGACTAAAGTAAAGGAAGAAAGTGTAAGAACAGGTTTATATTTGAACATTAAGAAAACAAAAATAATGACTACAGATAAGTTACATAACTTTAAATTAGATGATTAAGACACTACAGTAATTCAAGATTGTCCATATCTTGGCTCAGTCATTAATCAGAATGGAGACTGTAGTCAAGAAATCAGAAGATGACTAGGACTTGGAGGAGAAGCTAAGAAGGAACTAGATAAGATCCTAAAATGTAAAGATATGCCATTGCATATTTAGGCATGGACAGGTTAGGACTGTCCTGTCCATGCCTTTGTATTTCCAATTTTTATGTATTGTTGTGAAAGCTAAAGAGTAAAAAAGCTGATTGAGAGAAAAGCAATTTATTTGAAATGTGGTGCTTGAGAAGAATTCCACAAATATTGTAGACTGCTAAAAAAACCAAACAATAAGTGTGTGCTAGAGCAAATCAAAACTGAATTCTCCTTGGAAGTCAAGATACTTTGGGTATATGATGAGAAGACATCTCTTGCTCAAGAATATGATAGTAATTAGTAGAGTGGAGGACAGTAAGAAAAAAGGAAGACCACATTTCAGGTGGACATTCAAGCAAGAAAACCATGACCCAAGTCTCCAAGATCTGAACAGAGCTGTAAATGACAGGGTGACTTGGAGGTCTCTTCAAGTCACCCTATTCATAGGGTCTTCATAAGTCGACGTCGACTGAATGGCAGATAAGAACAACAACAAAAGGATTATCATTAGGATTCTGGCCATTATCTCCAGTATAAATACTTAACTCCCAGGGTAGACCAAAGAATCATTACTTCGAACAGACCGTGGCTTACTGGGTCTGGTCTCAATCATAATAAATTTTTACTTAGAGTGACTGTAACTTTCCCATCCTCTGGAGTCCCTCAGTGATTTGTGAGTACCTAATTAAATGGCTCATACAATGCATTGTCTGTTTGCTATACAGACCTTTAGAGAACTAAAACAACTTGACCTAAGTGCTTAGTTGAGTTAAATGCGTTCTTAGCATGGAGGCTGGTTCAATTAGGAGAACATCTTTCCTGAGACACAGGATTTGAAAGCACTTCTGACCTTTTCAACTTCTTGTATTGGTATGTGTGGCCAAGCAATTTCCGTTCATCTGTAATGTCCATTGTGAAGGACATAAATAAGTGACTGCTCCATGGTATTCTTTCCTTACTTGGAGGGTAACATTCCAGCTTTCTGTGTCTCTCTCTCTGATTGTATATTCTCAGCAATGTGTAGAGGTCTATGGACATATTCTAGGGTTAGTGTCTCCCGCCCTCTGTTGTATGGATGGACAAATCTATCAGTTTTCTTGCTCCTACATTCAAATTTTTTCTTTTAAAAATATATCATTTTTTCTATCACAATTCTGAAGAAATCTGAAAATTTGGGAAATATTTTAAATTAAAATAAATAATAAAATTATATTCTTAGCCTTCTTCACTGACCAATTTCAATGAATCCAAATATTCTTAGTGTAGGGATGATCACACTTGACCATCCTTCTGTATAGCTTTCATAGAAGCAAATATGGCAACCTTCATCCTTCACTAACATGGCAGAATGCACAAAGATTAAAAGTCAGACTTAAGCATTTGAAATCATCTGACTTGATGTGAAAATATGTCAGTTTTACAGTTCCCCAATAACTGATCTTCAAGTTTGAGGATTGACCTTTTGGTGAATTTATGAAGAATTTGTGAGGATTTGGATGATCCCTTATCATAAGGACAAATAAAACAAATAAAGAAATTATCCAGATCTTAAAGTAAAACGTTTTTCTCAGTCACTTCATGGGGTACCTTGAAAATAGTCACATATTGACCATGTTATTTTGTTCTAGGAAAAGGGGATAAACCTGACCCACATTGAGTCCAGACCTTCCCGACTGAACAAAGATGAATATGAGTTTTTCATCAACGTGGAAAGCAAGAACATACCTGCTCTTGAGAAAATAATAAGGACTTTGAGAGATGACATTGGAGCAAACGTTCATGAGCTCTCACGGGAAAAGAGGAAAGATGCCGGTAAGAATGTATTGTTGAAAACAATAAGGTTCCTTTCCAACAACATGCAAGTGCTGTGCTCAAATTGCCACCAGGATATTTTTTGGAGGGCTCAAATACCCATTTAAAGTCAACTTATGAAAGGAATTTGGTGAGGGATTATAATGGAAATCTGGAAGCATGGCCACTCCTGATGGAGCCCATCATCCTGTTTCCAACAGTGGCAAGATAGAAACTTCTGAGAATCCTTCACATGGGTCCATGGGACCATCTGTTTGCATTCAGCACTAAACATATATGATTTATTTATTCAGTGCAAAGACTAAATAGACAGGCACAACAAAATGATAGAGTAGTCCTCTGGAGAGAGCCAAACAGTTGCCAAAGCAATAATTCCTGGATATAGAGTCTAAATGCTCAGTACACCCTCTTCTTGATTTCATTCACATCCAACCTATTCTTATGAATACAGCTTTTTGGACAACAGATGTGATCCTAATAGGATTTTAGTTAAGGCTGACTTTCAGTGCTTTAGGTCTGCTGCCTCTTCTTCCTTCCTGGGAGGAACATGAAAGGGCAAGAATCTCTCCCTGAAGTAAATCCTGATAATCTCCTTACCCTTTCCTTTGTGTCCTACCCATGACATTGCAAAGGGAAAGGGAGAAATATTTGGAGGAATTGGACACCATTATCCAGGAAAGGAAAATGAGAGATAATACATTATTGGTTGGCAGGGAGTCATAGTCACCTAAAAGCAAAGATTTAATTACTTTTCAAGTTAGAAAGATTTTTAAAAAATCCTCCTTCTTAGTCATAATTTTACTACCTTCTTCAAAAGGGAAGACAAAGTTCTACATCATTGTCATTGCCAAGCATCTTGGGTATGTTTATTTGGCAACAGGAAATCAATGGGTCTTATTATTTGGTTAAGATTTGGACACTAATTAAGATGCACTGAGTGGCAGATTTCAGAATTGATGTAATTTTTCTCTCTTTTTTTGAATGCATTTTGAATGCACCTTTTTAAAAAAGCCAACAAGCTGCCCCATGAGCCTTTTTGGTTAAAGGGCAGCCTATAAATAAATCAATGAATAGAAAGATGTTCTCTTGAGTCTCTTTAAGAGAGAGAAAGCGGCATATATATGCATCTATATTATAATATAATAATACATATAAAGATAACCTAGAGCAGGCATGGGCAAACCTGGGCCCTCCAGGTGTTTTGGACTTCAACTCCCACAATTTCTAACAGCCTCAAGCCCCTTCCTTTTCCTGCTCAGATGCTTAAGCTTGGTTGAGAAACACTAAAGGGTGGTATCATATGAACATAAGTTTCCCAGTAGTTTTGATACAGAGAACTACTCTAGTGAAAGATCTGCCATATGGCCACCCGTCCATCCAGAGTGTTTTGTTTGTGTATTTCTGCATGGCATAATGGGGTTGGACTGAATGGCCCTGGTGGTCTCTTCCAACTTTTCTGATTCTATGGTTTTATGTCAGATAACCAGATGGAAAAGAGGGTAGCTTTCCTGTACTTTTAATAGTTATGCAGAGGAGGCAATTCCATCTATATCCAAAGATGGAGGTGTTTGAAGGCCTCCTTATTTGGAGGCCTTCAAACAGAGGCTGGATGGCCATCTGTCAGGAGTGCTTTGAATGTGATTTTCCTGCTTCTTGGCAGAGGGTTGGACTGGATGGCCCACAAGTTCTCTTCCAACTCAATGAGTCTATGATTCTATGACATGTTATCTTCTATGCAACTATTAAGTGCCCAGAAACCCCACCCTATTTTCCATCTCGTCAGGTTTAACTGCTGCTCTTAACCCTATCCCACCCCAACAAGTTGTGGTTAATCTTAACTGTGTTATGAAAGAGGAAATCAAGGTCAAGCCCTGACTTCAGAAGCTGGCTTGTAAATTTAAGCTTTGGTTAATCAAAAACAGAGGAGAAAGCATCTTCGGATCAGTGAAAATGAGGAGGGAAAGGGAGTGCAGAAGTATGATGTTTTGTTACAGCTCATTCCCATGACAGTAAAATATGGTTGATGGCAAGGATGTGCAATTTGTCACTTGTACTTACTGGTTGAGGTTGGTGACACCCAACATCTAGAGAAAGAGTAGAAAATGGTGTAGAGATATGGGGCCAATTCTACCCTGATCTCTTTGTGGCATTAATCTCCCAGCCAGTGGTCCCAAAACTTTCATCCTCCAGTCATTTTGGACCTCAGTGCCCGGTAGCTTACCAGTAGCCCCAGCCAGTTTGGTCAACAGTCAGGAATTCTGAGAGGAGAAGTCTGAAGTACCTGGAAGATAAAAGTTTGGGGAACTTTTAGGATGTTTAGAGTCTAAATATTCCAAACAAAATCATATCCTGGCAAAAGGGGCAATGTTTTATTACTTCTGGCCACTGTTTTGATATTTCTAGAAAAAAGAGTTATGTGGAAGGCAAAAGTTCTAGAGAGGAGTTGTCGTTGGCATTGAATCTTGTTTCCATGGGGGCAAAATTGTCTAAAAATGACACTGATTTTTTTCAAAAATAATAATTCAGAAGGCTGTGCAGGACTGGGAGGAATGTGGGGATTTTGATGCCACAAAACTGGAGTCCAGAGATTGCAAATGGCCACATACTGCACTTTTCCTACTCCTGGCCTAGGGCCCTTCCACACAGCCATATAACCCAGAATATAAAGGCAGAAAATTCTACAATATCAGCTTTGAACTGTATTATCTGAGTCCACATTGCTATATATTCCAATTCAAAGCAGAAAATGTGGGATTTTATACAGCTGTGTGGAAGGGGGCCTAGACAGATAGATATTCTCTTTTTCTCTGACATCTGAAAACAGCCATTGTATCTGCAAAGTTACACTAAATGCAAGGTTTTTTAAAAGGAAGAGTTTAACAGATATGTCATGAAAATAGTATATGGGGTTTTTTTTAGAAGTCCTTTTGTAAAAAAATAAAAGGGGGGGGGGGAACTGCAAATATAGTGTTAGACCCATTGGAGCCCTAAATATAAGGATTAAATATAATTCAGTTTGAGCTTCGAAAGGAGGAGACAATTTATTGCTGCTCAGAGACAACCAGCCTCTGTATAAGTGTTGTTTGCTGGAACCCTGGGGGTGACCAGAGCAGTTGGCTCTGCTTTTTTTAAAAAAAGGATTCAGACCTGTGCCTAAGAAACACAATAAATTTTCGAGTCCTACCTTTGACCCCTCCCCAGAATGGGCAGAGATCTGCAGAATTTCTGGAGCCCTTTGAATTGGTTGCCCCTCATATAAACTGCTAATTAGCATCCAATTAAGCATCTGACCCCCACATTAAACTGGTCACTACTTGGGTGTCCTCAGCGGGACCATAAAACACGGCTGTTTCTTCAGCAAGCAAATCAATATTTATTACTGATCAGCCCGGCGTGTGCCCTGCAGAGCTTCACAAGGGGTCAGCATTGCAACAGCATAGCCTGGCCATTCATTAATGGCAGCAGGAAGAGACGTCGCCACGTCTGGTGAACTGGGGCACAAGAAGGCATGCTGAAGGGCCTTGTATCTCACCATTTAGAGAAAGTGACTTATTTAATCTACATATACACATGCTGAGGAATTTATCTTCCATCTATTGATCGATCGATTTGGCAATAAGTAGATATAAATTATTTTGCTGATATATATTAAAACGTTTGCTTTTGTTTTGTTTTGTTTTGCTATGGCATTGCCACAGGATTTGGGCTTAGAATGAGCCACACAGTCCAAACTAGCCTTTGTACAAATTGACAATAATTGAGTGCAGACTTTCCCACCACAATGTGCTTCAAATAAGTAGAACTACAACTCCCATAATTCTCAAAACCTCACAGCTCCACAGAGCTGAAAATTGACAATGCTTGGAGGTGATAGCCAGTTCCATCTTGGAACCTGGTGGCAACCACATTTAAATATAGAGACTCAAATATTTACATTGCAACCATGTACACATTTTCATGAAAGTAAGTACTGGTGAATGTAATGATGCTTGCACGTATATGTACTTATACTTAAATGTGTATTTTTATGCCTCTCATGGTATCAATTAATATAGTGTTTTATGCAATTTTAGATAGGAAGACACAGACTCCGTTTATGATGACATATCCACAAACATTCATATAATTGCTAAGTGGGCTCCATTAAAATGCATATGTAATTAAGTGTAAAAACAACATAGAACATTTAACAGATTTTAAAATAATGTTTTATAATAATAATAATAATAATAATAATAATAATAATAATTTTATTTCTTGCCTCTCCCTGTGGTTCGAGGCAGGTTACAACATTGCTAAAAATATGTAATCATCTAAAAATAATGCCCCAGCAACCAAACTAAAGCCAGAGCAGCTCATAGTTATTATTGGTGAAGGACAGAAATCTCACTGCTGGAGTTCTGTAGGCAAAATAAAACTGAGTGGCCAAGTTAAAATTATGCCAGAGTATTAGAGCCAAAATGGGAGATCTAGGAATGACCTCTTTTTATGTCAGAGAAAGAGAGCTCTGGTGATGTTACAAGGATGATGTTTCAAGCAGAAGTTCCTGGTGTGGCTATTAAGCATGATATGTTAAGCTTCAACTATAATGTCACAAAATGTGATGGTTAAATAAAAATGCTAATCTTCGGCTGGAAAATATGTACACATTAGGCCTGGGTAACAACGGAAAAATTTGTTTCTAAAATCGATTCGTTTTTTGGGGGTTTTTGCGTTTCGATATTTAAAAGAATTCCGAAATTTTTCTTTTAAAAAGTTCGATATTTACGAAATTTCGTAAATGTTAAAAAATTACGAAACATTAACGAAACAAATACGAAACAATAACGAATCGATTCGTTAATGGCGGACACGACCGCGCAATACGCTAAAAAACCTCCAAATGGGACAGGGGGAACTTCTGAAGCTTCCCTCTCCCTCTGTTGTTGACTGTTGGTGTGATATTATAATTTTTTTCACTAATTAAACAAAAAACAACTATAAAACTTGCCCCAGACATGCAGAAATAATAACGAAACGACCTCAAACCGATAACGAAACGAATACATAACGAATCCGAAGCATTTACGAAACGAATTTAAAAATTCGTTTCGTTTTTAAGTTGCTCCAGAATGGTTCGTTATCGCTTCGTTATAAAAAAAAATAACGAATTTTTAACGAATTACGAATTAACGAAACGAAACCGCCCAGCCCTAGTACACATGCTTTTAAATACTGTGCGTTTACCCCAAGATTCCTTCCCTTGGCCCCTACAGCTGGAAATGAAGGTGTAAGGGCAATTCCAGACATGGTTTAAACCTGTGCCGAAGCAGATTTAAATCCACCCCTCCCCAAAAAAACCCAGAGTTTCCCAATGGGGTATCCCCATGCCATCCCTGCAACTACTGGGATGTCATGGGGCCACCCCAACCCCCCTCCCAAAGCCCTTAAAAGAAAAAGTAACTTACCTGGCTGCAATTAAGGTACTCCTGAAGTCCTCCTGGTGCATAGAAATGATGCGCCAGAAGATTGGGGGGGGGGGGGGGAGGGGAAGTAGGCGGAAAACCACTCTTTGCCCCCCCCCCGCCTCCTGGCATGTCAGTTCTATGCACCAGGAGGACTCCAGGAGTACCTTAATGGTGGCCAGGTAAGTTATTTCTTCTTTTAATGGATTGTTTTGGAAAGTTTTGGGGGAGGGGGTGGATGCCCTCTCAGTTTACTGGGTTCATGGGCCCAAAGATCCAGGTCTTACCAGATATCTAATTAATTTGGGATAAAGCAGGGTTTACCAGCTTTGTCTGGAATTAATTTGACTTTATCGGAGACATTGTTAGGACACCTCTGGTAAAAACCTGACAGGTCCCACTTTTTGGGGCCTGTCTGGAAGGGTCCTAAGATCTAAGACTCAGGGTCAAGCCTTGAAATTTGGCAACCCTAATGGGAAATTCAGCCATTGCCATACAGATTTTGAGCATACCTTGTTTCTAGAAACACTGCCTGCCCAGTCATACAGGTATGAATATAAATGAATCATACTGAAGGGTTTTTTAAAACATTGAAAGCTCTGTTGAATGTTCTTTTATATTTTTACTACTTTTATATGTTTACAATTATGATTGTAAAATGATTTTGCACAGTTTTAAATTATGTGTTTTAACAGAATGTCTAATTTAATGTTGTAAAACTTTTTTCATAATCAGATATTTAGTTGTTTCTAGTTTTAATCTTACTCTAAGCCCATGTAGGTCCCATGGAGACATGAAGGACACAAACTAACAGTATGATTCTTCACCATTGGCAGGCCCGTTGCCAGGATTTCGTTTCGGGGGGGGGGGCTGTATTTTTTTCAGGGGGGTTTCGGGGGGGCTGAGTTTCGGGGGGGCTGAGTCTGAGTGAAAGAGGGTCTAGCCTAGCAAACCTTTTGTATCATTACCTCAATACCCCCATGCATATGGGATATATTGAGTATGGTGATCAGATCATGATATGAATAAACATAATAGTTTAAATAATGCACCAGTAAGGCCTTTTTGCGAACCACCATGAAAATTTCCTCAAGCCCCCCCCCCCCCACCCCGGCTACATGCCTGACCATTGGCAATACTGATTTGCAAACATAGCCAAAGCTCCAATAGTTTGGTGAGGGCTAAATAAATACCCTAAAAGTACCAGATCATGACTGATCTTGGAAACTAGAAGCAGACTTGGTTAGTACTCGGATAGGAGACCATCAGCGACTACCAGGTGCGTGTCGACTACCTTTCAGAGGAAAAAACTGGCAAAACTACCTCTGAGTATTCCTAGCCCAAGAAAATTCTACAAAATGCATGGGATTGGCACAAGTCAACAGGCGACTTGAAGGCAGATGGACACACACATCAACAGCTCTCTGCTGCTGCCCTCTAGTGATGGAATTATACATATTTTCTACTTTTCAGGGGGACATTCTTTTTTAAAATCATGGATGCTCAGCAGTTTTTATAACTAAAGGCTTTTAAGGGCTATGTAAGAGAAGGAAACTCACTTTTATCATATCACAGATATAATACATGTAAAACATCTTGAAGAAGTGCTAAAAAGTTTTATAAAGGCCTTCTATAAGTACTCCTCTATTCTACTTTGGTCAGACCTCACCTGGAATACTCTGTTCATTTCTGGACACCACAATTTAAGAGAGATTATGAAATAAATGATGGGAGTTTTACCTCAACACACCCATTAGAGAAGTCTTGCTTATTTAATTGTCTCAGCAAAAGTACATAAAATAAAATATTTTGATTCCATAAACACCAATACAGTTATAAAAAGTGTCCCAATACATTGGTCAGTCTGAAAGATATGAGTAGATTTGTCCACACAATCTCTCTATTTCTGCCTCTTTCTTTCATTTGTTTCTCATTGATGTCTAAATGCACAGATAGTTGTTTTCTAATACTAAGAGTAAATAAGGGTTAAAGCTTCTCTGAGTCATTGCTTTTTATCGCTGCCTTATGAATAATACCAGGACTCTTATAAAGGAGGGGGAAAGGGGCAAGAGGACAATCCTGTGTATGGAACACCAATGTGAGGATTGGGATGAACATGGCTTAGTTCTCTGCAGATAGAACCTAATCCTTTTTCATGGAGAAACAATTCCCACTGAGTTCGCTTCACTCACTCCTGAGTAGAAGCCTATTTATACATTATGTATTAATTGAGAAATAGTGTGATATCGTGGTTTGATCCTTAGACGATGGCTCTGGAGACCAGGATTCAAATCTCCATTCAGCCATGGAAACTGCTAGGTGAACTTGGACAAGTCACATTTTCGCATACGATAGCAAAGGCAAACCTCTGAACAAATCTTGCCTTTCATACATTCACCTTAGATTTATCAGAAACAACTTGAAGGCACAAAAACAAACACAGGGTGTCCCAAAATTTGCACACCTTTTAACAGTTAATAGTAACTATGTTAAGTAAATAATTTAACACCAGATTACACCAGTGGTGGCTGGAGGTTTCCATGTCAGTGGGATGGTGAATCCACTCCAGGTTTCATTAAAAGAGGTATCCAAGGCGCTGAACTTATTTTGCAGATAGAGTTCCAAAGCTTTGACAGATCCATTATGATCCTTAGTAAAACCTGGTGCAGATCCACTATCTTGTTTACATATCAGACTCCAGTCCTCACCAGAAGTGACCAAAAAACAACAAAAAAGAAATCATTAGGGTAATTCATGTATCTTTCTTCTTTCTAGTACCATGGTTCCCAAGAAGCATTCAAGAACTGGACAGATTTGCAAATCAGATTCTTAGTTATGGAGCAGAACTGGATGCTGACCACCCAGTAAGAAAAAGAAGTTTGATGTCTCTCTCAATCTCTTTGTGCAAATTCCGACGTGGTGAATGCAAGATGCACAACCTGACTGCATATAGCTGTTCCTGCCTTTGTATGCCCTAGAACAGGTTACTTGTTCTAGAGCAGTGGTTCCCAACCTTTGGTCCTCCAATTGTTTTGGATTTCAGCTCCTAGAAATCCAGCCAGCTGTTAGGAACTGTGGGAGCTCAAGTCAAAAACACCTGGAGGACTAAAGATTGGGAACCACTGTTCTAGAGCATGTTGTTGTTGTTCATTCGTTCAGTCGTCTCCGACTCTTCCTGACCTCATGGACCAGCCCACGCCAGAGCTCCCTGTCGGCCGTTACCACCCCCAGCTCCCTCAAGGTCAGTCCAGTCACTTCAAGGATGCCATCCATCCATCTTGCCCTTGGTCGGCCCCTCTTCCTTTTGCCTTCCACTTTCCCCAGCATAATTGTCTTCTCTAGGCTTTCCTGTCTCCTCATGATGTGGCCAAAGTACTTCAACTTTGTCTCTAGTTCTAGAGCATACAACTTGTCTCTAGTTCTAGAGCATACAATATAGTTATTTGTTCTAGATCACAATATAGAAAAGTATTCATGATTGCAATAAGCAATGACAACAAATCATCTTGTGAACACTGTTAACATTACTTTAAGAAGTAACTTTCCAGACTTCAGGGATATTTCATGCCATTCCATAACAGCCTACAACTATCAGCCAAGCTAATTTTTATATGAATGAATGTTTAATGAAACTCCAGTTAGAAATCTGTTTTTCCCCACTAACTTTTTCTTTCAAGTAGCAGTTGTAAAATATCTATCTGTAGTTGGTCTTGTAGAATAAGGAAATGTTTATTCTGTCATTTATCGCTGCGTCATTATCTTCTTTTTATTGTTATATTCGCATTTCTACATTTTATGTTAGCATTTCTATATTGTATTTTGGTTCTTTTTATTTGTGGTTCCATGTTTTCAGGTAGATTGTTAACCTTGCTGAACAGGATATAAATTGAAATAATAATCTTAAAAAAAATACCCAGCATCAGCATCATCCCCTAGCACTCATAGAAAAGGAAAGCACATTTTATTTTGATGTCAGGAGATGCAAAATTACTGCTATTGATTTAACCAAACCTGGGTACTTGAAAATAAATTACATGCCCTGCAGAAAAAGAGAAATAATAATTACTGCTATTACACTAATTGGTGCAGAGTGATTAGCCGTTCGCTAGCTCATGAGTTTCATCTAAAATGAGCGACATGTTCTGTACAATTATTTAGCACACAATATTTGGCAGAATAGTAGAAAAAAGCATGGGAAATGAAAAGACCCAATTGCTCTGAAAAACAGAGTGAATCAAAGAGCCCTCTCAATGCTTCTGTTAGGGATAAAATAATGCAAGCAATCCTTGAAAGCAAAACAAAAACCATCAACAAACTCAAACCAAATCTCAATGAACAGAAAGGAAATGCGTATTCTACATCCATCTGCTAGTATTAATCAGGCAACCGTTATTTTCCCCTGGTTTGTGGGGAGAGAGAATGCAAACACACATAGACTGAAATAACATTTAAGATGTAAAAAAACCCACCACGCTAACATATGGCAATTCTTGTTATCTGCAATACTGAAGACCTTTCATCAGCCAAAGAAGACTGATTTTGTGTTTATAACTGGACACTTGAAAACCTTCCTTACTTAATTAGGATTGAACACTAAATTGGTTTTATAACTGTACTATGTAAGAAAAAATAAATAAATAAAGCCAGCTTGAAATACTGTACTTGAGTTCTGAAGGGCTCACAAAACTATCGTTTTCATAATATTTCTGCAGGGATTCAAAGATCCTGTTTACCGGGCCAGAAGAAAGGAATTTGCAGATATAGCATACAACTACAGACAGTAAGTATGAATATGTGTGAAAATGTATCATAAAAAAAAGGACTTGGGTTCATGAAGATGAATCTGCTTATTCTAGCAGTAGTGTGGAAATTTATCTGGGAATTCAAGCAGTTTTAAAGATGTCACATGCCTCCATTTACTCAATGCTGTCAGCTGGTCATTGTCTCAGCCATACAGTAGTCTTTCCTTACACATATTATAAAATCTGATGATGGAAACAAGGGAAAGACCTGTTTCACATGAGATAGCTAATTCAGGCCAGGTGGAAATCAGCCATAGCAGAACACCTGATGAACCAACCTGGACACAGCATATTATTTGAGAACACAGAAATGCTGGACCACTTTAACAACTATCATGTCAGGCTACACAGAGAAGCCATTGAAATCCACAAGCATGTGGATAATTTTAACAGAAAAGGAGAAACCATGGAAATGAAAAAAATCTGGCTACTAGTATTAAAAAAACTCTAAAATATGGAAACAATCAGGGACAGCTAATCGCCTCTCAACAAAAGATTGCTCCAGGCACTGCCAGGCCATCAAATGCTAATCAAGGTGGTCAGTTGAAACATTCACACCTAGCTCCAGCAGACAAGAGTCCTTTGTCCCACCCTGGTCATTCCACAGATGTATAAACCCTTTTTCCTAGTTCCAACAGACCTCACTACCTCTGAGGATGCTTGCCATAGATGCAGGTGAAACGTCAGGAGAGAATGCCTCTAGACCATGGCCATATAGCCCAAAAAAACCTACAACAACTCCTTCTCTCAGCTGTTATGTGGATCAACTGTGGTAGGCTCCTAACTGTCTTGAATGAGGGCTGATATAAACATATCAGGACTGATAATAAATCATGATGAATGAGGACTGATATAAACCAATCATACTTCAGCATTCATTGTGGATTCATTTTGCTATTTTAATTGGAATATTTTGTAGATGTGTTGCTTCAACATTTACCAACCTGAGCCTTAACAGAGGAAGCAGTTTACAAAACAATATTACATTGTTAAACCAATGTATTATAGGGTTTGTAAAAGTATAGCCTTATTGAAATTGGTCCATAGAATAAGAAGGAAAAAAAATAAGAAAGTGTTCCATGACACCCCCCCCCCTTAAAAAAAACCCTTTGGCCATTCATCTTTATCTCCCTGTACCATTTGCATCTCTGATTTCCTGTCTCTCTCTTCTCACCTGCTACTCCAAGCAGAGGTCTATTGATCTCAGCTGCTTTCAAATTGGTCTCTGACGGTGTCTTAAGCCTCTGCTCTTTTCTCCAGGCCCACGAAGGTGGCCTAAGGATTAATTAGGAAAGGTCAATGCTATAGAAACCAAAGCGGACCCAGTTTCCCCTTCTCAATCATTCAAAATCACATTTAAAGCTCCAGAGATCAAGGAGGACTGGTGCAGAGACATAGAAAATTGTACACTTATTGGGGGGCTGTCTCTGGACTAGGCTAAAAATGGAGGTAAAGGGAATGGAGGGGGTATCACTTATATTTTGACAAAGATCCTGCCGCTCTGGAAATCCCTCACATTATCTCAGCAGTGCTATAGACCGTATTAAATTGCTGGAAAAGACCATTTGAATTTCAGGGAGAAGGGTGTTGAATAAGAAGAGAAACCGTAGTAGTGTTGCCTGTCCATTTAAAAAAAATGCATTTTTATGTAGACTTGAGCTCCCTCAGTTCTTATGTCAAGGCAACAAAAGGAAGCAGGTCAAAAGACTTTGACCAGACTGGCAGTGCTGTAACTGTATTTAGGTTAAGAGACAGATTTTGCCCCTCCTGCTGGGCAATTGCCTTAGCTGGTTCTTAGGAGCTAGAGGAGATCTAAAGAGTTATCTACTTTATGCTATGCCCCATTTTCTACAGCTCTTTCATACGTCTCAGATTTATGGTTTGCCAGAGTACCAAATCTGCAAAGCAAGACAAAGAAAAAAAATGAAACCAACTCACTAGATTGTTGTTGCCAGTACTAGGAAAAACAATGGTGTGTATCTTGTTGCAGCTTTCTGCATAGGGAAGGAGCTAGTTACAAGTAACTACTTAAATTTAATTAGACTTTCCCCCAACTACTCTACCCTACTTATACTATGTTTTGATGACTACCAAAGGACAGGTATCTTCACTTCTTTTGTTGTGTGACTGTTATGTCATAGTAGTATTATTTAAGGGGTGTTGTGTGGTTTCCAGGTGGTAAAAAAAGGTAAAGGTTGCCCCTGACATTAAGTCTAGTTGTGTCCAACTCTGGGGTTGGTGCTCGTCTCCATTTCTAAGCCAAAGAGGCGGCATTGTCTGCAGATGCCTCCAAAGTCATGTGGCTGGCATGACTGCATGGAGCACTGTTACCTTCCCGCTGGACCGGTACCTATTGATCTACTCATATTTTCATGTTTTTGAACTATGTTGGCAGAAGCTGGGGCTAACAGCGGGAGCTCATGCCACTCCTTGGATTCAAACTGCTGACCTTTTGGTCAGCAAGTGCAGCAGCTCTGCAGTTTAGCTCACTGTACCACCAAGGGGCAGTATGACTGTGTTTCAGCAGCATTTTCTCCTGATGTTTTTCATGCATCTGTGACTGGCATCTTCAGAGGATCATATTATTCAACTTTAACTTCTATGGTTCCATTCCATGGAATTCAGGGATTTGCAGTATCGGGAAAGGCTTTTAGAATTCTCAGCCCAAACTATAAGCCCTAGGATTCCATAGGATGAAACTATAGCAATTAAAATGAAATAATAGTGCTATAATTCTGTAGTGTGAGTGGGCAATGCTTGCTCATTCATAATCAGGTAATTCCAGAAGCTTTCATGACATTCACAAGAATAAATTGTTGCTGGGAATATTCAAAGTCACTAACTTCTGTAAAGCTTTCAAATGAACTTAGGGCCCTTCCACACAGCCCTCTATCCCAGAATATCAAAGCGGAAAATCCCACAATATCTGCTTTGAACTGGGTTATCTGAGTCCATGCTCAGATAATGTGGAATTTTCTGCCTTGACATTCTGGGATATAGGGCTGTGTGGAAGGGCTCCCAGAAAGTATTGGGAACCTGAAAGTGTGGGAGACCCAAAAGATGGTTGGCAGTGGACATTGCCTCAACTAATAAAAAAGCCCCTGGAATTCTGACCTTGCAAGCCCATGATCTACTACGCTACTCATTTTAAGTCATTTCTTTGTTTTAGTGGTCAGCCTATCCCCAGAGTGACTTACACGGAGGAAGAGAAAAGAACATGGGGAACAGTTTTCAGGGAGCTGAAGACACTGTATCCAACACATGCTTGCTATGAACACAATCATATCTTCCCGCTCCTGGAAAAATACTGTGGTTACCAAGAAGACAACATTCCACAGCTGGAGGATGTCTCCAACTTCTTGAAAAGTAGGTAGAAGTGCAAAGTTAGGTCCCAAATCTGACATCATTGACACATATTATCAATATAAATCCTGCTGCTTGACTTCTAAAAGCCTACATCAGGAGTGGGAATCATGCACTACAAAAGTTATCGAACTGAAACTCTCGGAGTTCCGCACCATTGACTGTGGTGACTGAGAGCCTTTCCACACAGCCATATAACCCAGAATATCAAGGCAGAAACCCCCATATTATCTGCTTTGAACTGGAATATATGGCAGTGTGGACTCAGACTTCCCAGTTCAAAGCATATATTGTAGGATTTTCTGCCCTGATATTCTGGGTTATATGGCTGTGTGGAAGGGCCCTGGGGCTGTTGACATTATCAGTCTAGCCAAATCCAGAAGACTGTATAACTCTCTCCTAAGTCCAATTCCTGGCCTCCCACTAAACTAGACCCCTTGAGTCTGAGCTGTTTATGAGTTACCACTCAATAACTCAGAGAATCAGCATGGTGTAGTGATTTGAGTATCACACTTAAGGCTCTGGAAACTAGGGTTTAACTCTCTACTTAGCCATGGAAGCCTATTGGGTTACCTTGGGCAAGACATACATTTTCAGCCCCAGAAACCCTTGTGGTACATTTACCTTAGGGTCTCCATAAGTTGGAAATGGCTTGAAGGCATACTATAGCAACAGCAGCCCAGTCATACAATTCAGTAGGTCTGCTATAGTTGGAACTAACAACTAGATTTAGATTTAGAAACCCAGTTGTATCCATATTTATCTGGAAATAAATCCTGTGGAACACAATAGGACTTTTGAGCACAATAAGACATCACATTTGTTATTGTACTATGTAATACATCGTAGAAATCTAAACCTGTCAGGATGTAATTTAAGCCAGGCTCTAATATGACCTTCTGTTTCTTTAAGGCTGTACTGGATTTCGCCTACGTCCAGTGGCTGGTCTTCTCTCCTCTCGGGATTTTTTGGGTGGCTTGGCTTTCAGAGTGTTTCATTCTACCCAGTACATTCGTCATTCATCAAAACCAATGTACACACCAGAACCGTAAGTATTTGGGCTCAGAGGTGTGGCAAATCTGAAATATTTTATATGGTCACAACAGAGAGAAGATATTTGGGCTGGGAATTGTCTGAGGCAAAATAAATGTGTACAACACAAAGAATGTTTTGGGTACTACAATTTTATTTATATATTTACTTTCCTTTGAGATGTAGGCTTACAACAAATTGAAACAGCTAAAATCTTATTATACATCTAACAATTAAACGAAAAATTGTTAATAGTACAAAGTTAAAAGGGTTTAAAACATTTTTAAAACATCAAAAAGAAATTAAAGCAACTTCTACCACACAAAATAACTTTTTCCCCATATGAGGTAAGAGCAAAAATCCTGTCTAAATAAAATGACCCTTTTCAGCTGCTGGAAAGAAAGCAAAAGACAAACCTGCTATAAGAAAGGATTCTACAGTATGGAGAGAGGTACTGATAAGACTGTCCTCACCAAATGTGATGATCTTGGAAATACAGGAAAGCCTCTCCCCACAAGGATCTTTTAAAAAAATCCATCTCCACAATCTTCCAGAGATGCCTCTAAATGCCAAAACTGGTTCCAAAACCACACTTGTACCCTGCCCTTCTCACCCCGAAGGGGACTCAGGGTAGCTTTGGATTGCTTTGGATTGGTTCAAATTGGTTTGATTCGTTGTATGATTCAGAACAGTCAGTTGCATGACTCTAGTTCAGATCTCAGTTTTTAAAACTTTTTGATACAACTTCTTTAATTTTTGTTTTTAAGTATACAAATGGTTGTGGGTTTTAAGAAAAACCTGGTACAATTCATGCATTTTTGTTTTTCTTTTAGTGATGTTTGCCATGAACTTCTAGGTCATGTTCCTTTGTTTGCTGATCCCAGTTTTGCTCAGTTTTCCCAAGTAAGTAAAGCCTTTATTTTATTGATGGCACCTAACAGGAAAGATCATTCAACCACACATGAAACTGTCTAATTCTGTGATTCTTACAGTCAAACAACAATAAAAACCCCATCCTTCAACATACGGTTACTGAGACTTAATACTGCAATCTTAGGAATTTTTGAAGGTGTGCTATTTATATGCCCACTTAGATGAGTGTGAGTCCCGTTGAACTCATATATGCACACACTGTTAGTTTTTTTAACTAAATTACAAAATCTTTACTATGAGCTCTTGCAAATTAACTCTGTTTCAAAATGTATTATCACACTGAAGTCATAGTGTTCATTGATATAGCAGGATTTGAACCTGCTGATTGCTAATTACAATGCATTATTTGAAAGAGTCTTAATATTGGGCAGGCAAATTCAGTTTTTAGATAGCTTATGCAAGGGAAGGAGCAATGAATCAACCTGTTTTTGGTTGATGACGGTTCATTTGTTAATTCATTCCACTGGTTTCTACATGATTGTGTGTTTTAGCCACATAAAAATTAATATATAAATGTGATGGTGAATGTGTTCTATTTTTATTGAGATCTTTCCAAACATCTGTTGGCAACGTATTTTCAGCACCATGAATAAGTTCCTTAAAGTCTGGACCAAGGACTGGAGCAGATTCACCACCTCACTTATGCAGAAGCTACTCAACTGTCACTATATACAAATATGCACGTATCTTTAAAAAAAACAGAGAGTAATATATTTTCATTTCTACAGGAAATTGGGTTGGCTTCCCTGGGAGCTCCAGATGAATACATTGAGAAACTTGCTACGGTAATTGTTTGAAGAAAGGGGTATTTCTAGAATGGCTCTATCCAAAATTGAGAATAAACTTTGTATAAATACTGAATGTTGAAGATGGAATGCTCTTGAAATCTTACTAGATAACCTGGGAAATAACTCCAGAACCCATATCCACAGTTTTGTTTACCTACACCTAGGGAAGAAATGGCCTTCCTACCCATTTTCCAGGTCCTCCAGGTGATTTGATTGTATCCTTCCCCAGGAGTTACCTCCAAGTTGTATTAGAGGACCTAGCAAATTTCTGGAGGGGTGACTTTGCTAAAAAATCTCTAGGTCCTCTAACACAACTCTATGGCATGGTGGGGCAGAAAGTCAGGTAATATAATGGTGCTTGGTCATATACACATTTTCATGCAACTGACTATTATGTGATGAAATATAGTGTTTTATGTTCATAGACATGTATGAACAATGTATGGTTACATTATATCACTAAATCAATTAACAGATTTAGTCTTATTAATGTTTATGGTATTAAGATATCAAAACCACGAGGTCATAATAATTTATAATAATAACTGTGCAATTGCCTACAGTTAATGGTTACACATTGGCCATGTGCAAAAGGTAGCCATTTACTATCTGTGTAGAAGAGAGCATTTTTAGAGGTGCAGCTTTTTTGCATGGATTCATTTGATGGCACAGGCAGTCCCCAAATTACAAACATCCAACTTACAAATGACTCATAGTTAAGAATGGGGGTGAGACAACAGGAAGTGAGAGAAATCTACCCTTAAGAAGGGAAATCAACTCCTGAAAGAGTTATAATGGGAAAAAGATGGCTCCACTCAAGCCTTGTCACCAATCTTTGTTTCCACAACAAGCCAAAATTTTCAAAATCCAATTCTCACAGGGACGGAAAGTAAGGTGAAAGCTTCTGAACAGGGACACAGACAGCAAAACAAACACCACAGGGGGGTCAACCCTTCCCTATGCTATCCAAAGCTGAAGTTATGCTTAAAAATGTACTTGTTTGGAAATACAAATCCAACTTAAGACCAAACCTACAGAACCTTTCTTGTTTGTAATTTGGAAACTGCCTGTATAAGAAAATACCTCCTTCTTTGTGAACAGGAATTCCCTGTAGGTAGGCAAGATGCCTGGGAGTGAATGAAGGGACTTCCCCACAGCCAGCATGGAAATGCAGAGGACTGATCCCAAAAAAAGGACCAAACAAACTTTTCAAGTATCCTCAGTTTAATGCTATGACTAACTTTATTTGCTACATAAATATCATATCTGGCTGAGGTTTGTCATTGTGTTGCGAAGATTTACAACCATTTTCCTTTAATTTCCTGGGTATAAAAAGAGTAAAAATGTTATCTGCATTTCATATTTATTGAAATGACAATTCATTATTCATATACAATTGGAGTAGTCAATCCACTACAGATTTTGGTTAGACAGCAAAGGAGTGGTCCAGAGTTCTACCTCCAAACGATGATTATCACCTTGAAGGCCTCCTTGACAGATTAGGCTAAAATCTGGAGTGAATGTATTGTCCTGAAGACACAAAAGCCACCAATTGCTGCTTGTTTCTTGGAAAGTGATGGTGTGAGAGGTGGCATATACAAAATAAAATAGCATTCTTATATTTCAATTGTTAAATCCACCAGAAGCCCAACGCTGAGAGATTGGACATTCCTGTAGTGCCCCAACATAAAACTCTTCCGTTTAGCTTAATCTGGAACTTTGTACATAACCAGCCAAAATAATTGATTCCCTTACTTTATACTAGGTTTACTGGTTTACAGTTGAATTTGGGCTGTGCAAAGAAGGCAATGGCATTAAGGCCTATGGAGCTGGATTGCTGTCATCATATGGTGAATTACAGGTATGAGTTTGTGAATGTTGTTGTTTTTTTCAGATCAAGCATACTTCCTCCACACTTTCTCCAGCCTCTCTCCCTTCAAAGGATTCAAATGAAATTTAGCACTTTAGACACCTCCTTTAAAGCCAGGGCTCAACCCTTGTGGAGCTTCACCATCTTCTACTATAGTAGAAATGTAGCTGTCTTATCTTCTTTTGAACTCATCCACATTGAAGAACACAGCAAGTTATTTGACAGACACAAATAACTACTGTTTGGAATGAATTACTTCTAAATTCTAATCCCAGGTTAAGAGACAGCTGGAATAATTTATAGTGATCCAAACCTGCTCCCAACAGAAGGTTTTTGTTTTTTGTTTGTTTGTTTTTGTCATGTCAGGAGCGACTTGAGAAACTGCAACAGAAGGTGACATCAATAGGTATATCCCCTGTTAAGAACAAGCCATCTTTAGTCTCCAATAAGAGCTGCAGGATTTCTGCTTTTCATGAAGCTAACGTTAAGTGTTCCAGACATCCATTTCCTACAACCAGGGCATTATTATCACCATCTGATGTTTTTCTCCTAGTCATGTCTTCACATTCTGAGGATTTTAAGCACACTCAGATCTCATTTAGCTTTTGGGATCTGGTTGACATTGTTCAGCTGTGCTTTTAATTTTAATTTTTTGTTATATTGATTTGTTTTTAGTTTTTCATCTGTTTGTTGTTGTTATTTAATAGGAGGTGACTATGTTCACTATTTCTCTCTTAAATGTGTAATGTGAAAATATCTCATTGCACACAGGAAATAGAGAATTGAGAGCCAGAATGGTATCCTAGTTTGTGTGCTGGTGTGTGTTTGTGTGTCAGAGACCAGAGGTTGAAACTGCTCAGCCATGGAAACCCCCTGGGTGACCTTGGACAAGTCACACTCTTTCAGCCTCAGAGGAAGGATATGGCAACCCTGCCGTGAATAAATATTGCCAAGAAATGTTTCAACAAGCAATTGAGAATGTCTAGTCCCTACTTATAAATGCTCAGTCTCATTGCTCACCAGATAGTACTCTGTTCTCTGCACTTCTTCCAATCCCCTGGTCCTATACTACGCTGTTTTGCAATATCCCAGGCCCAGCCTTCTTATACCCTGATCAAGCCCATCTTAGTACTCTGGTTATCGGTTTTTGTTGTGTATTTTTAGTGAGTTTTAATGCTGCTGTTTTATACCTTTATGCTTCATTTAATTGGGTTTTATTTGATTGTTATATTTTGCTATGTTTTATTTTAATTGTGTTTTTTTAAATTGATAATTTTGTTTTGATGTTCTGTGGACATTTTGTCCCATGAGTAAACTGCCCTGCATCCCTTCAGGGAGATGGAGGTGGGGTATTAAAAAGTTGTTGTTATTGTTGTTGTTATTATTATTATTATTATTATTATTATTATTATTATTATTATTATTAAGGAATCCTAATTATAATGTCACCATCAGGCAGATTCAGCTTGAAGATACATGACAATTACAACACAAAGGAGAAAGAACTTTTGAGTGATAATTATCACTCAAAGGACTTTTGAGTGATAATTTAAACTTCTTCTACCTGTACATAACAGGCCTGATCAAGATTGCTTCAGTGTTTTCTTTGGCCAAGTGAAGAATAAAATCTCAGGTGCACATTTGACATAGGTCTGAAGCCCAGTTTTTGATATAGCAAGCCCATTAACCTATACAATTCATTGCTGAATGGCAAGCCACCTTGTCGGTAAATCCCATTGATTCAATGGGTCTACTCTTGTTGAGACTAGCAATAGGAAACAGACCATAGTGTGGAATTTAACCCTTGGTGGTCTTGGCTTAGCTAGCTGCTATCCTGATGGCCCTCACTATTTGACCTTCCTATCAGAATTAGGTATTAACTTATGCTATAGAAGAAATAATCCTGATGTTTTACTAATGTTCAAAATTCTCTGCCTTTTTCATTTAGCATTGCTTGTCAAATAAACCAGTGATTGAACCTCTCAACCTAGAAAGGACATCCATTCAGAAATATCCAGTCACTGAATTCCAGCCTATTTACTATGTTGCTGAAAGTTTTAAAGATGCAAAGCAAAAGTTAAGGTAATTATTTAATTTCCATGAAGATTTATATCCCTTGGTAGGGATGGCCCTGAGTGGGGATATATGCACTACTTAAAGGACTAAATGGAAAATGCCACCAGAGGGTGCCAGAGGGGCGAGAGAAGCCTAAGAGCATGATGCACCAAATCAAGCAGGGGATGTGGATGCAAGTATGTCACCAGCCACAATTGCATTCAGTGCAATTGCACACATTTTCTGCTCCATCTTACATCCTTCCATTTCATACCAGGCCTAAAAACTACTATTTGTATCATTTAAGGATGTTATCCAGCAAAAAAAATCCATCTGGATGCATTAAAGTTTCTGTTTTTTTCCTTCAGGAAATATGCCTCCATCATTCCCCGTCCATTCTCAGTCCGATACAACCCATATACTCAAAGGATTGAGGTTCTGGATAACACCAAACAGCTGAAGAATTTAGCAGATGCTATCAACAGTAAGAACCTGCACTAGTTTATACATTGTTTTTCCCTTCAGGTACCCAAATCCAGAGCTCTTCATTGGCTTGCTTTGATGTCCAAAAAGAACTCTTGATGCTCCAGTCTCTCACTCTCTGCACACTAGAGCTACAACCATGAGATGAAATTGTTGAAACAGAGAATTATTTTGATGTTCAAAACAAAAAAAGCATTCAGCATGTCAGTAACAGTAACAATCTTATTTACTGTCTACCAGTGGCATCAATAGAGAGCTACAGGCCATACCAAGAGGCATAAAATGGCCTGCTTATAGAAATTTTGTGGCGTGCATCAGCAGAAAATTATGATTATTAGATATTACCACATAATGGGTCTACTCTATTATAACCACAAAGACATTTTCCAGCACTGTGTCTATATATCTACAAGGCTAAAACACTGTGCTAATTAACTCTCTGAACTTTCTAACAACATACATATGCTCCAGTCAGATATATCATTACCCAAGTTCTATGATACTTCCATCACATGATTTCATGAACACACACTACAACTCCACATCATTTTTTTGATTGCTGCTGGGTTCTTTTACAGTTACTGATTTTGTCAAATTTTCTTGCGTTTTTGCTACAAAATTCTGACATGGTTTGGAATGGGAAGAGGTCCATGGAAGTGGTTTTTCATGTCAGGAGTGACTTGAGAAATTGCAAGTCACTTCTGGTGTGAGAGAATTGGCCATCTGCAAGGACATTGCCCAGGGGACACCCGGATATTTTACCATCCTGTGAGAGGCTTCTCTCATGACCCCACATGAAAAGCTGGAACTGACAGATGGGAGCTCACCCTACTACTTGGATTCGAACAGCCAACCTTTTAGCCAGCAGTCCTGCCAGCACAAGGATTTAACCCATTGCACCACTGGAGGTTCTGTCCATGGAGGTGATAATGAGTTACTACACTTGGTGGACACCAGCTCTATTGATGCCATTGAGTTTTTGGTAATCTATACGACAGGACAATGTCTTTGGTCTTCCATATGTTCTAAGTCCCATAATTTCTCACCATTACTCATGTTGGTTGAGACTAATGGGACTCAGAATCCAACTGCTATTTGAAGACCACCACAATTACTACAGAAAATACATAAATTTGGTTTGATCTCACATTAAATGTGCCTGTTAGGGGAATTGCATTTGTCCTACACACAGAAACACAAAATTTCAGGGTAAAAAGGCCAGGCTAATGCTGGGGCACTATCCCACAGCAAACAGCAGATGAAGGAGGAAAACATGTTGGCTCTTGCAGTCATTAAGGTGAAACAGGCTGCTCAGAATGCCTCACAAAATTACAAATCCCAAGATTTTAATGTGAATTCACAGTGCTGGACTTGTGTAGTGTGGGAAGGCCCAGAGTTCTGCAACCTGATTTTAAATGGGAAATTTTCAGTGGTGCAGCCATACAGTGTTTCTTAACTAATTTGAATAATCTAATCCAAGACTTTGTGACTGTTATGTATTCTAGTCCATGTCAATATAACTCTGCCATATTTGTTGTTAGAGGTTAGGCTTAAACTGAACACATAATTTGTATTGGGCAGAATGAAGCGGAAATCCATGTGCTGCCCTTTAGAATAATGAAATCTACTTGCTAGTGCTGTTATGAAGATACAGTTTGAATGACTCTATAAACCTTGCTTCATGTTTGTTCATGGAGCATAAATGTAAAGAACAAAGCAAAACATAGAATTTCCTTTTTTCTCTCTTTGTAGATGAAATGGGACTTCTTTGCAATGCTCTCCAGAAGATCAAATGAAGAAAATGATCTCAAAGCCAAAAGGCCAACACTGAAACAAACACTAAACTTTTAAACAATCATCATGCCAATACTTAACACAATGTAGAAATGTATCGGATATATCATTTGTTTACTGTATGTATAATCTTACAATATTTGCCAATGCAGGAAAAGTTTAGCAAACTCTTCCATTATTATCTGTAACAAAAATGCCAGGTTTAGTTGCTAGACATTCGCACTCTGACAATGCCCTAATATACATGCCTACTTAGAAGTATATTCCATTTGGACCAGTGGGATTGCAGACTTGTAAACTATCATGTGTAAATAACTGTGACCCTCCAGTTGTTCTTCAGCTGCAACTCCCATAAGTTCTTGTTACTATAGCCAATGACAAGGGATGACAGGAATTGCAGTCAAACAATATTAAAGTGCAATATCCCCAACAACTGCAGAATGGCTGTTCAAAGAGACTATTGGAGAAAAACTATGGGGCAGAGGAGGAGAAGCATTGATCCTTGCATATGGTAGAATAGAATGCCACTCTTTGTTGCACTCTAGACCAGGAAAGCCCTCTGACTTTAAACACCACACAGCTGAGTAGAAATGCAATCCATTTATTGAATATAGTTAAAAAGCAGTAGTAGTAAAAAACACTTTAAGAGAATAGGTAAATCCAATTAGGTAGGAAGATAAGCTGGAACAAATAGTTCAGGAAATTAGTCCATCAAAGTCCATGAAAACAAAGGCAGAAACTTCTATAGTAAAATCCAAAAAGTAGAAACATGAATCCAAGGCACTTAACACATGAATCTAAAATCTAAGAACTGTAAACATGAATCAAAGGCACTTAACACAGGAATGTTTCCAAAGCAAGGCTTCCATGAAACAGAAACGAGGTCTTGACTTGATTCCAAATGATGCTTCATCTGACTACAGATCCTGTACTTGGGTCTTTTATTTCCTCATTACGCTATGTCCCAAGCAGCCAGAAATAGGTTTTGTTTTAGTCTTGAATCCCTTATCATTCTTTCTTTGAGCCTGGCAGAATGTCTAAGAGACTGGTCTGCTTTCCTATTCTGACTAATAACATCCTGTCTATCTATTTGCTCATTAATTTCTGCAGCTGGCCCAATTGTTGAGTTATTTTCAGGCTCTAAGCCATGGGAATTCTCTGGTAGCAATTCAGGGAGCACACCACCATCCCCACACCCTTCAGGAACATTCTCATAAGAAAATACACTTTGAACTGGGATCTCCTGGTCATTCTCTGCATCAATCTCACTGGAAACACCATTACCTTCATGAACCTCATTTTCATCATTCCCCATATCCAAAGTACCCTGATCCTTAAACACAATCACAGGCTGAATTCCAACACCCTCTACAACAGGCATGGGCAAACTTTGGACCTCCAGGTTTTGGACTTCAACTCCCACAATTCCTAACAACCTACTGTTGAAGTCAAAAACACCTGGAGTTTGCCCATGCTTGCTCTACAGTGACAAAAACAAGGCATAGGATACTGGTCAATGTCACCTTCAGTGTTTCACTTCTGTGTTTTGCCACTAGTTTTCTCTAAGAAATTCATGTCATTCTCACAAGCGGACATTTGTCACATATGCGGGAGATTTGAAAGCATGTAAGACTTGGGGAGACATTTTAACCTTTTAGAAAATGCAAAAAAAAAAAAAATCCCCACCTGTACAAATGATAGGATATGGTGTGACTATCTGTGAAAGCCCAAAGGGCACATCCACAACTGGAGGAAGACTATACTCAATTTTAGGGCCTGAGGTTCCTTACCTCTGATTTAGAGAATAAGATAGCAGATCCGTAAGAATAAACCAGTCTTGATACTTTTCCTCTCCATCAGATTTTGTAAAGTTAGTGGGTCACACAGTACATAAAAAAATATTCACAAATATATCATAGTGCTCAGAAAATCCAACCCTCCTGTACACTTACTTCATATGCTGCAGGAAGGCTCAGAGGGAACAATGGAGTTAGAAGGGAATGGGGAATAATATTTTGTGTATGTAGGTATATACTTCAAGCCAACTGTTGAATTATAGTAATCCAGTGGATTTCAAAGGCAAGGAATACTCCGGTGGGTTTTGCCAGTTCCTTCCTCTGAAATACAGTTTCTAGAACCTGGTATTCATGATTTCCTTTCCAGATACTAACTGGGCCTGACTCCGCTTAGCTTCCAAGACCAGACAGGATCTGGTGCTTTTAGGGTATTTATTAGGCTAATTGAAAGGATGTCCTAATTTAATATTAATTGCTCCAATCAATTTTATCATCTTACTTGCTCTATACAGCCTGGATCTAAAGAAATGCATGTATTTCTATATGTAAAAGAAAACTCTTAAACATGTATCTTAAAATACAATATCAGAAAACTACAAATCACTTTTGATATATAAGGTAACTAGGAACTATCATTTCTGTTTATGCACAATCCAAGCACTTATGGTAATTTATATGAAGTGGTGTTTCTTCAAGATGTGATAGGATTTGACAAAAATCCTACCATGATACCAAAATTTGAGATGCACTGGTGACATTAAAAAGTCACCATAAAACCGTCTAGATATGTCAAAGAAATCACTCTCAATGGAAATATTTCACCAGAGAAATATATGTCAGTATAACTGGCAAAACAGGAAGAGAATCAGTGTGAGGTGGTGAAGAGTATAAAAGGAAGCAAAGCTAAATATTCTGAAAAAATGTAGCTTCATTTATATTTTTCATAAAAACCAGGATAATCAATCCCTGTATTTTCTTTAAAGCAAAATGAAAAATATGTAATTATTCCATGTAAATAAAATTCATTTATTGTCCCAATCATTGGCATTTGCATTTTTTCAAGCTAAGCTTTGATGCCAGTACATACAAACACACACATAGACTTGACAGATTTGAGATTCATTTGAACAGAAATACTGATGACTAATTTTATAATTCCCCATTGCCATTTCAAAAGGACGGAGATGGGAGAGCCCTTTGTGGTTGAGCTTCTTCGTTGTGTATAGCTGGAGGTTGCTTTAAATGGTAGATGGAGAGTTAATACAAAAGATGGAGTGCCATATTCCAACTCAGCAACAGAGGAGGAGGCAAGGCTTTGAAGTGCAAGCCCTGTTTTTGTTGTTGCTAAACATTTGCTTTTCCATTTGTATTAATACACTTCAAATGAATCATCTTAATTATAGGGATTGGTTGAACAAAGCCTTTGAGAGATAGCACAGAAAAAGATGATCCAAGCAAAGCCTTTAGACCAGTGGTTCTCAACCTGTGGGTCCTCAGATGTTTTGACCTTCAATCCCCAGAAATCCTAACAGCTGGTAAACTGGCTGGGATTTCTGGGAGTTGTAGGCCAAAACACCTGAGAACCCACAAGTTGAGAACTATTGCTTTAAACAGATTTCCCAGGAGTAAGTCCTACTGAATTTAGGGTGTATCTCCACTGTGGAATTAATGCAGTTTAACACCACTCTGATGACCTTTGGCTCAGTGTTATGGAATCATGGGAGTCGTAGTTTGATGAGGCACCAGCAGACTTTGACCCAGAAGGCTACAGACCTTGTGAAACTATAACTCCCATAATTTCAAAACATTTAGCAAATGGCAGTTAAGGTGATGGCATTAAATCTACAGTATGTGTATGTATCCTTAGTGGGTTATATTTCTAAAATAAGGTATTTAAAATTATGCCGGACTCAATATACTAATCTGAAAAGAGCGGTGTTTTTAAACAGTGGCTAGAATCCTATATGGTTCAGTATGGTATAGTACAGTATGACTCCCGTATTTTCTAGGAATGTGTTCCAAGACCCCCAATGGGATACCTGAAACATAAATAATAATGCATCCTGTGTTTCGACTAGGACTGGAAGCATACTATAGAATAGCATTGGAGGACTTAGAGAGGCCAATAAACATGTCCAGGAATGTGGATATATGAAACCATGGATATCAAGTCCATGTACTTTCACATAGAGAACTTTATCACAGTTAGCCATTCATACCCTAGATCAGAGGTTTTCAACCTGCGAGCCCTCAGGTGTTTTGGCCTACAACTCACAGAAATCCTAACCAGTTTACCAACTGTTAGAATTTCTGGGAGTTGAAGACCAAAACATCTAGGGACCCACAGGTTGGGAAGCACTGCCCTAGACTTAATTCTCCACCCCCACACACATGTATTCAATCATTCCTCCTAGTGAAGAAAAGTCTGTCTATTTAATGTTGTTGTTTTTTTTAAAAAAAGAAGAAATGCTTAAAAAAATATTATTAACCCATAGCTTAACTTGTTTTATATTTTAGTCCCAAAGAATTCACGAGAAGCTGCTCACTAATTCCTATGTATGTTACTTAGCTTGAACTCCAACATGTGGCATTATTTTTATTTATTTATTTATTGTTTGTTTAAACATGGAAAAGAAACAAGATAATTCTATGGACTGAACTAGATTACCATAAAATATTTGCCGATTCTTAGGGCCAGCAATGGGAAGAACACAATGCCATGCTATCTTTCTGGATCCAATTACATTCTCTCCCACTCCCACAACTGCAAAATTATCATTTACATTTCAGGCCTCAATATCACTTGGTACTACATCCAAATAGGTGAGTTTATACCAGGCATAAACAAACTTGGGTCCTCCTTAAGTGGCTGGGAGGAAAAGGAAAGGAACCAAGGCTGTTAGGAATGGTGGGAGTTGAAGTCCAAAACACCTGGAGGGCCCAAGTTGGTCCATGCCTGGTTTATAGCCATTCAAGCTCATGCAAAAAATAAAAATCAGTCTTAAGGGAGCTGCCACATTCCATTTTTCTCTTCTTCCTCCCCTGATCATGTTCAGGATTATAAAAATGTTTTCAGTTTACTCAATCCCAAATGGCAAGCAAGCAAAGGTGAAAGCCTAGCAACTATTTTAGAACATATTGAAAATTGGAGAAGCAAAGAATGAACAACTTTGTGGGTTTCAGCCACTGAATTTGAATTAGGAGTCTGTGTTTCAGTACCTCGGACAGCAACTTCAAGGTGTGAATGAAGATCACCTTGAGTAAATAAATATTGAATCTTCCATAATGGAGTCTGGAGCCCCTGGTGGCACAGTGGATTAAACTTCTGAGCTGCTGAACTTGCTGCCCGAAAGGTCACCGGTTCGAGTCCAGGGTGAGCGCCTGCTGTTAGCTCCAGCTTCTGCCAACCTAGCAGTTCGAAAACATGTGAGGTCAATAGGTACTGCTCCGGCAGGAAATTAACAGTGCTCCATGCAATCATGCCGGCCACATGACCTCGGAGGTGTCTACGAACAATGCCGGCTCTTCGACTTACAAAGCACCCCGAAGTGCAGCACATAAAATAAATAATACATAGAACTAAAAACAATAAAAAACATGAAATTACAATCGCCTACACATAGAAAAAAGAAGAGGGGCCGACCAAGGGCAAGATGGATGGATGGTATCCTTGAAGGAGCTGGGGGTGGTGACGGCCGACAGGGAGCTCTGGCGTGGGCTGGTCCATGAAGTCACGAAGAGTCGGAAACTACCGAACGAATGAACAACAACACACATAGAATTTTCCACGCAATAACTTACTATGTACGTCTCTCCATAGTGACTGACTAATTTATTTAATGTATTTATTTACTATATTTATATACTGCCCCTCTCAGCCCGTAGGCGACTCAGGGCGGTTAACAGCATAAAACATTTAAAAACATTAACATATAATATAATACCTTAACAAGATCAGTTAAAAACATAAATCATAAATTGTCGAAGGCTTTCATGGCCGGAATCACTGGGTTGATGTAGGTTTTTTCGGGCTATATGGCCATGGTCTAGAGGCATTCTCTCCTGACGTTTCGCCTGCATCTATGGCAAGCGTCCTCAGGAGAGAATGCCTCTAGACCATGGCCATATAGCCCGAAAAAACCTACATCAACCCATGAATCATAAATATCTCTTAATGTATGTATGCTATTTCGTTGAGTAACAATATAGAAGCAAAGCAGGAAAACAAACACAAACCAATTAATTGAAGAGCAAACCTTGAGATGACATTATGTTTTGCGGGGTGAGGTAGTTTGGGGGCGAGCGCTTGTTGACGCGAAACCCAATGGGAAAACCCTTCCTTATGAGGAGGAAACACCATGAGAACCCAATCGGGAGTGAGGCAAGAGCGAAGCTTTGCAAAAGATTTCGTTTCTCTTTCTCTTGCTTTTAAAGGGGAATGGTCTTTAAGAACAAGAGATAGGTGGAGGGGAGAACGAAGATAGTAGAGATATGACAGGTAGACAAACATCTAGTTAGATAGATAATATATTTTGCATGAGGAGCTTCCCGTCTTCTGGTAAATAACAATCCGCGAGGTTTCATAATCTCTAGATAGATAGATAGATAGATAGATAGATAGATAGATAGATAGATAGATAGATAGATAGATAGATAGCTAGATAGCTAGATAGCTAGATAGCTAGCTAGCTAGCTAGCTCAGGCCTGGGCCAACCTGGGCCTTCCCTTCAGGTGTTTTGGACTTCAACTCCCACCATTCCTAAGAGCCCCAGAAAAAGGAAGCCTAAGATCCTTCCTTTTCCCCCTCACCCGCTATCTGAACTGGGATATATGGCAGTGTGGACTCAGATAACCCAGTTCAAAGCAGATATTGTGGGTTATTCTGCCTTGATAGTCTGGGTTATATGGCTATTTGGAAGGACCCTAAGAAACAGCTTTACAAACTAAAGAATAAATAAAAATCCCAGGATTCTATAAAAAGCACAGTGAAGGATCGAAGTGGGATCAAACTGCTATAATTGTGCAGTGCAGATGACTCCCCCCTCCCTCGAATCTTCTGAGTCTCTTGGTTGCAACGCTCCAACCAATGCAATTAAGGCTGTAAAAGTATTTCACAAATCGAAAGAAATCCTATATTTTCAGGATATATTTTCGTACAGGAAAAAAACAACAATGGGCTTTTGCTGTCTGAAATCATGCCTGTGATTCCAGTTAAAGGGTAAGATTTGATTGATTGCCTGATTGGTATGTAAATAAATAAATGTGTAAGTACATCAGTATGTATGAAGCACACGACCATAAACAAGTTGTTCAGGGAAAGATGGAAGGGAAAATTTTAAGAAATCAATCTGAAAATCAAGGAGGAAAAAAATGCGACCAAGCTGTGCATTCTAAGGCCCTTTCTACACTACCATATAATCCAGATCATCAAATCGGATAATCCACATTATCTGCTTTGAAGGGGATTCGTCTACACTGCCGGTTCAAATCAAATATATTCAATACAACAAAATATTCCAAGAAGAGAATGCCAGAAAAAAAGCATTGTGAACGATCACTTAATCATTTCAAAACATCCTTTCTCTTGAATGACCTCATTTTTTTTTTAAAAAAGGAAATTCTGAAGGAATATTTGCTGGTGCATTTGTCCCCTTAGAAACGGGATTATCTGAGTCTACACTGCCATGTAATCCGGTTCAAATCAAATAATCTGGATTTTATATGGCAGTGCAGAAGGGGCCTTGGATTGATCGAATTTAATATTGCGCGTTTGATATCATAGTTTCAACAAGATTGATGGGATTGTGGTTATTTAATCATGACGAAGAATTCCAAGGAAATGAGTTGCCCTTACAATGAATCTTTGATTTTTCACGGACCGCTAGCGTCGTTTTTCTTCTCCTGGATCATTTCCCTCCCTCTTCGCGAGAGGAGCGTTTCCTTCTGCTGGCGCCACCCAGAAGCGTGTGGCGGCTATTTCCACCCTCCCCAGATGGCGGTGGGGACTGGGGAGAATGGGAGTTGTAGTCCAACCCCTCTGACGCACCGTGCAGCCCTCCACCTCCGCGCCTTGCCTCTTCAAAGGAGAGCTTGATGCTCTTACTGGGGAGGGGACCAAACCCTGCCAGGAGACCCGGAGAAGCTGTTCTTCCAGGGATGGAGCCGTCGGAAGAGGCTGAAAGAGGCACCCTTTGCCTCACCTTCGCCCTCCGCGACGGGAAAAGAAGAGGCGTCGCCCCCGCAGCCCAAGCCTTCCAGGTACCGCTTTGCCTTGCCTTCCTTGGCCCTTGTCGCAGGATGGATCCCAGAGACAGGGCTTGCTTCCCCCAACCCACCCAAGCCTGTGCCTTCCACCTCTTGGAAGAGCCTCTTGCAGGCTTATTGAGAGAGCGGTCAAAAGGGGTGGTTTTTGTACCCAGTTGTTTCCTTCTGTGGTCATCTATACATTGGGTTGTTGTAGGTTTTTCAGGCTATATGGCCATGTTCTAGAAGAGGGGCCCTCAAACTTTTTAAACATAGGGCCAGGTCCAGGCATGTAGGGCGGGGGGGAGAGGCACCATTCTCATGGTGGTCCGCTAGAAGGCCTTACTGGTACATTATTTAAACTGTTATGTTTATTCATATCATGATCTGATCACCATGCTCAATATATCCCATATGCATGGGGGTATTGGGGTAACGATACAAAAGGTTTGCTAGGGTAGACCCTCTTTCACTCAGACTCAGCCCCCCCCCCAACCAAACTCAGCCCCCCTCCCCCAAAACAAAATTCTGGCTACTGGTCTGGCCAGGTCACAGTCTCTCAAACTGTTGGAGGGTTGGATTATAATTTGAAAAAAACAAACAAAAATAAATGAATTCTGCACATATCTTATTTGTAGTTCAAAAAAACACTTAATACAATAATTAAAATGAAGAACAATTTTAACAAATATAAACTTATTAGTATTTCAATGGGAAGTGTGGGCCTGCTTTTGGTTGATCAGATAGGATTGTTGTTGTTGTTGTTGTTGTTGTTGTTGTGTGCTTTCAAGTCATTTCAGACTTAGGTTGACTCTGAGGGCCAGGTAAATGACCTTGGAGGGGTGTATCAGGCCCCCGGGTCATAGTTTGAGGATCCCTGTTCTAGAAGCATTCTTTCCTGAAGTTTTGCCTGCATCTATAGCAAGCATCCCCAGAGGTTGTAAGATCTTCTGAAGGGGCCCTGCTCTTGTCCCCGCCCTTGTCACAGATTGGCAGGGACGAGGGATAGGGCCTTCTTGGTGGTGGCCCCCCACCTGTGGAATTCACTCCCTGGGGAAATTAGATCATCATCATCCTTCCTCTCTTTCAGAAGGAAATTGAAAACATGGATATGGGACCAGGCCTTTGGGTAATTTGGCAGACTGACAAGGACAATGACGACTAAAGCTTTGGAAACGGACTATGATAAGCGGAATGAATTTATTAATTATGGACTTGATGAAACAATAGTCACCAGGCGGGCTTTTTATTGTATTAATGTAATGTAATTAATGTAACAATGTAATTATTGTTACTATGTATTTTATTGTGTTGAATTGTAGGTATCAAACGCATGCCAGTTGGAAGCCGCCCTGAGTCCCCCTTAGGGGGTTGAGAAGGGCGGGGTAGAAGTACTCAAAATAAATAAATAAATAAATAAATAAATAGAACATGGCCATATAGCCCAAAAAACCTACAACAACCCAGTGACTCCAGCCATGAAAGCCTCCGACAATACATCTATACATTCCTTTGATCTGGGCCAGGCCTGGGCAAGCTTGGGCCCTCAAGATGTTTGGGACTTCAACTCTCACCATTCCTAACAGCTGGTAAGCTGTTAGGAATGGTGGGAGTTGAAGCCCAAAACACCTGGAGGGCCCAAGCTTGCCCAAGCCTGATCTGAGTAGTTTACTAAAAGCATAGATCTCCTTAGAATCATAGAATCATAGAGCTGGAAGAGACTTTGTAGGCCATCCAGTCCAACCTCCTGCCAAGAAGCAGGAATTTTTTAAAATTTTATTATGCCATAAACACAAATCAACAAGCCATATTGCAAGTTTTACAAGCATAAATCCTAAGTAATTTAACAAAGATTAATGGTAGTAGACCTTCCATCTATTTGTAATGACCTTTTGTTTGTCCGTTCTTGTTGCTTGCTTAGTCATAATTCCTGCAACGTTTAACAAAGTACCCTGGACAGATGGCCATCCAGCCTCTGCTTAAAAGCCTCCAAAGAAGGAGCCTCCACCACACTATGGGGCAGAGAGTTCCACTGCTGAACAGCTCTCACAGTCAGGAAGTTCTTCTTCATGTTCAGGTGGAATCTCCTTTCTTGTAGTTTGAAGCCATTGCTTTGAGTCCTAGTCTCCAGGGCAGCAGAAAACAAGCTTGCTTCCTCCTCCCTATGACTTCCCCTCACATATTTATCCATGGCCCTCATCATGTCTCCTCTCAGCCTTCTCTTCTGCAGGCTAAGCATGTGCAGCTCTTTAAGCTGCTCCTCATAGGGCTTGTTCTCCAGACCCTTGATCATTTTAGTCACCCTCCTCTGGATGCATTCCAGCTTGTCAACATCTCTTTTCAATTACAGTGTCCAGAATTGACACTAGGCATGGGCAAACCTTGGCCCTTGAGGTGTTTTGGACTTAAACTCCCACAATTTCTAACAGCTTCAGGCCCTCTCCTTTCCCCCCTCAGCTGCTTAAATGGAAAAAAGAGGAGAAAAGGAAAGGACTTTAGACTGTTAGAGATTGTGGAGGTCCAAAACACCTCAGGGGACAAAGTTTGACCATGCCTAGTGTCAATGGACCATTAGTTGGTTCTTTTGAGGTTGAAGGGGAATGGTCTTCCTGGTTTGCCGACTTATTTGTTGTTTTGTTTTTACTTTTGGGAGCAGTCTTGGGCAATATCATTGGGCACACTGTATAATACATTTGGTTGGCTGTGACTGTCTTCTACAGCTTTTTGGAGCCAAAATCGACCACCTGGAAACGAGACTGCGGAGAAATGCTGATGAGGATCTTGAGGTTTTTGTGAGGTGTGAGGTTCTGAACTGCAACGTCAGCAACCTTATTGATTCTTTGAAGGAAGTGGCTGAGGATGTGAAGACAAAGAGAGAAGAGAAAAGTATGTAAGCCACACCTTGGCATTCACTTGAAACAGAAATCATACACCAGAAAGAAGCACCAAAATCCCATCAGAAATGACAGGAGCATAGGGTCTTATCCCTCCTTTCATCTAACATGTGTCTTAAGATGGGATTTAAAAGAGACTAAAGACAAAGCAAAATAAAGAAACAAAAAGCTAATAAAAAGTCTAAACACAAACAGCCTATCATTAAAACATTCCTAATATTTAAAAAAGGTTGATATAATTTAGAAACACAGCCCTAAGTATAAAAATACAGTAGACACCCCTATCAAAAAGACTGACCATAGGATACTGATAATCCTCTCTTGCTTTAAAAATCTGACTTAAAGGGGGCGAAAGGAGATGGACAGAATTGGACTTGACAGAGCAAATCATATCCACCTTCAGTAACTAACTTTGCAAAACCTGCAAGTCCTCCTGTCCATCTGGTTGATAATGCTTGTGCTCTTGTATAATGTCCAGAAAAATTGCAAACACTATGTCCTCACTTTGCTCTTTATACTCTTGCCAACAGCTCCATGGTTCCCCAAGAAATTAAGAGATCTTGACCAATGCCATAGCCTGGTAACCAAATATGATCCTGGTTCAGATCATCACCACCCAGTAAGTTGTGAGTATACTTTCAAGGTTATCTAAGCCTAAAGACAATAAACACCTATTAAATATGAACATGAATAGTAATGGTTAAGATTGCCATTGACATTAAGTGTAGTCATGTCCAACTCTGGAGGGTGTGCCCATCTCCATTTCTATGCTGAAGAGTGTTGTCTGTAGACTCCTTCTAGGTCATGTGGCCAGCATGACTGCTGTTACCATCCTGCTGAAGTGGTACCTATTGATCGACTCACATTTGCATGTTTTCAAACTGCTAGGTTGGCACAAGCTAGGCCTAACAGTGGGAGCGCACCCTACTGCCCAGATTTGAAATGTTGACCTTCTGGTCAGCAAGTTCAGCAGCTCATTGGTTTAATCCGTTGCACCACCAGGGGGCATGAACATGAATAATCAATCATAAAAAAGCTCTTCTTCTCCATAAATTAAAACTCTGCTTGGAGATGTGTGCTGGTTTATTTCTGCACATACATAAAGATCTCAACAGTTATCTCTTCCACATTTCAAAATGTAGACTACGAGTTCATCTACAGCATTGATGTAGTGTGACACTACTTTAACTGTCATAGTTCAGTGCTGTGGAATCATGGGAACCATTGTAGTGTTACACGTTCTTCAGCCTTTTCTGCCAAAGAGTTCTAGTGCATCACCAAACTACAAATCCTATGATTTCATAGCAGTAGACCATTGTAGTTAGAGTGCTGTCAAACTGCATTAATTCTACAATGTAGATTTACCCCTAGAACATTGCACAAGGAGATATTTAGTACCTATGTCGGGGAGATAGGGTGAGTTATAAATAAAGCATTATTATTATTATTATTATTATTATTGTATTGTTATTGTGTTGTTGAAGGCTTTCATGGCTGGATTCACTGAGTTGCTGTGAGTTTTATTTATTTATTTATTTATATTTATTAGACTTGTATACCGCCACTCCCAATTTGGCTCGGAGCGGTTTACAGCAGTAGATTAAAACAATACAATTAACTTTAAAATACAATAAAAAACAGACATAGTCCCGAGTTATTCACCCATCGAAAGCTTGTCGGAAGAGAAAGGTTTTACAGGCTTTCCGAAAAGCAAGTAGGTCTCGGATAGTTCGGGTTTCAACTGGCAAGGCATTCCATAAATAAGGGGCCACAGTCAAGAAGGCTCTCTGCCTAGTAGAGGACAGATGATAAGTCTGGATGTTGGGGACTTCAAGCAAATTTTGGTCCTCGGACCGAAGTAATCTCTGGGGTTGGTAGGGGGATAAGCGGGCCCTCAGGGCCAGAGAATACTTCTGGAACATGGTCATACAGCCCAGAAAACTCATAGCAATACATTATTATTATTATTATTATTATTATTATTATTATTATTATTATTACAGTAAATAAAACAACAAAAAAAATAGTATTGTCAATTCTATGGCTCTATTACCAAAGTCTTCCTTGTGGTAGAAGTGATGGTGGTGGTTGCTTAATTTATTGTCGAAGGCTTTCATGGCCGGAATCACTGGGTTGTTGTAGGTTTTTCAGGCTGTATGGCCATGTCCTAGAAGCATTCTCTCCTGATGATTTGCCTGCATCTATGGCAGGAATTCTCAAAGGTTGTGAGGATGCCTGCCATAGATGCAGGCAAATCATCAGGAGAGAATGCTTCTAGGACATGGCCATACAGCCTGAAAAACCTACAACAACCCAGTGATTCCAGCCATGAAAGCCTTCGACAATAAATTAAGCAACACTTAATTTAAGTTTTAAAATGGAGTAAAGTATCTTCACAGTTTAAAAAATAGCATATTATTTTTATTGTTAACAGCCATCAGGTCAGCTTCGATTTATGATGACCCTATGAATGAAAGACGGCCGAATCACACTAATCTCGGTAATTCCAATCAGGTCTTACAGACTCAGAGCCATGGCCTCCTTTACTAGCAATAGCATCTTTTATGAGTCATCTCTTGTCACGATATGGCCTAAGTATGATAGCCTCAGTTTACTTGATGTTTATGAGTCTCTCTTTAATTAAACTTTATGAAGATAAGAGAGACCTTGTCCAGGATCCTATTGTAGCATTCTGTCTGTCAATTGACTATTTTGTGTGTTGCTTTACAATCAGACTGCTTACTCTATGGGTGATCAGCAAGAAAAGAGGCAATGGGAATTGGAGGCTGGTTCTGAGCTGCACATTTCACGTATTTCTGGGTTTGGGAGTCCTCAAAGGAAAGGCACTATGGAAGGGATGGTTTGGAAAATTTGTGGAAAAACTTACGACAACCTGTTACTTAATTTCCAAATTCACAACTCATTTTCACAGCTAAATTCAAACCCTGTAAGTGCATGGTTTTGATTGATTTGACTTTATGGCACAGAGTGCTGTAGAAGCATTTTCCCTTCTATTTTCAGGGATTTAGTGATCCAGAATACAGGAAGCGTAGAACCTTTATTGCTGACTTGGCCTTTAACTTCAGACAGTAAGTGCAACAATACTTCAGAATTAAATAAAAACATGTTTGGTTTGGTTTCTTTTTGTACATATTCTCTTGTGGTATGTGGTCTGGTTTTCTCTGTTCTCAAGTGTTTCTGGGATTGATGGAAGTTGAATCTTGGTTAAGATGTGTAGCATGCTTATTGTTGTAAAACTGGGATAATCGCTATAAGACATGGAGAATGCTAAAAGGTATTGAATCATAGTTTCTTGAATAAAATCCAAATAATTGTCCAAAACTCCAGACGATAACACCTAGTAGACTGTGAAACCAAGATAACAACAACAACAGCTCATTTGAGGTATCCAAATAGAATCAAGTGCTATCTCTTCTCTTCCACAGGGGAGACCCATTACCAAGAGTTGAGTACACTGCACAGGAAACTGCTACATGGTATGCTTATGATTTGCATGATGGTGCCTAGTATTGATTGATTGATTGATTGATTGATTGATTTACTGTATTTATATCCCACCTTTCTCACCCTGAAGGGGACTCAGAGTGGCCTTACAAATAAGCAGCAATTTGATGCCAAAACATACATATAATAGAATACACAGTTAGATTAATATGGTGACCAACTAAATAATAATAATAATAATAATAATAATAATGATGTTATTATTATTAATTAAGTAATAATAATAATAATAATAATAATAATAATAATAATAATAACAACAATAACATAAGAGTAGGAATACTGCATGGGTCACACAAGTGATCCTTCTCCTAGCAAAGTTAATAACCATCTAAATGCGCTTGTCTTCAGGAAAGAAATCTACCAGAAGCTGAGCGGTCTGTACCCCACCCACGCCTGTAAACAATACCTGGAAGCTTTCCACCAGCTTGAAAAATACTGTGGATACCAAGCAGACTGTATCCCTCAACTGCACGAGGTTTCTGCATTTTTAACAGGTAAACTAGTATGACACCATCCTTCCAACTCTAGCAGCAAGATCTGGGATGCCAAAACAACTCCCAAGGCCTGGCTAGGCACTTTAGCAGAGACCATTAACTTTAGCAGAGACTTGGTACTGATCAAGCTTCCTTGCCTCTCTTCCCCTTATGGTTGGATTTGGCAGGGAAGCTTGCTATGGGTTCCCATCATTTGAAAGTTCTTTCAGTGCATAGGATATCTGACCTACCACAGCTCTTGTTTAGTAGCCCATAAGGTAAACGTGAATCAACACTCTGATGTGACAGTAAAAAAGAGAACATAATTCCATGCTGTATTACAGCAATATTGCAATTAGATTTTAAAAAAGTAATTCTCCCACACTGTTCTACTTTGGTTAGAGCTCTATTTTAAAATAGGTCTAGGGCATTGGTTCTCAACCTTCTGAATGCTGTGATCCCTTGATACAGTTCCTCATGTTGTGGTGACTCCCAACCATAAAATTATTTCATTGCTACTTCATAACTGTAATTTTTGCTACTGTTATGAATCGCAATGCAAATATCTGATATGCAAGATGTATTTTCATTCACTGGGCTAAATTTGGCACAAATACCCAATATGCCCAAATGTGAATACTGGTGGGGTTGTGGGCGGAGTTGATTTTGTCATTTGGGAATTGTAGTTGCTGGGATTTATAATTTACCCACAATCAAAGAGTATTCTGAACTCCACCAACGATGGAAGTGAACCAAATTTGGCACACAGAACTCCCATGACTAGCGGAAAATACTGGAAGGGTTTGTTGGGCATTGACCTTGAGTTTTGGAGTTGTAGTTCTCCTACATCCAGAGAGCACTGTGGACTCAACAATGATGGATCTGGATCAAATTTGGCATGAATACTCAATATGTCCAAATGTGAACACTGGTGGAGTTTGGGGAAGATGGACTTCACATTTAGGAGTTGTAGTTGCTGGGATTTATAGTTCACCTACAATAAAAAAGCATTCTGAACATCACCAATGATAGAATTGGGTCAAACTTCCCACACAGAACCCCCATGACCAGCAGCAAATACTTTGTTTTCTGATGATTTTTGGCAACCCCCTTGTAACTCCCCTCCCCAGGTGTCCTGAGCCCCAGGTTGAGAAATGCTGGTCTAGGGACCAAAATACTATATAACTGTCATATATATTTGTTCTTTTTAGCAACAACAGGAGAATGAAGGGGGGAAAAAGACTAATGATGTACTCCCAAAACTGGACTGCAGGTGGAGTAAGATGAATATGATATTGGGTTATTTTAAAGCCTAATTCTGAATGATATTTTGGGGACTCTACCAACATGCTCATCACAACAGTGCCAGAAAATCACAGGAAAATGTATATATATATATATATATATCTAGGCATAGGAATACTGCATGATTTTCAAGTAATTAAATAGTATATGAGACACTGTGTATTATTTTTTAGGCTACATATATTGGTATACTGAAATGACTGGATTTCAAAGCAGGAGAAGTGACAGCCAAAGAAGAAAAGCAGTTTTATGTGGCAGCAGAGTTTGGCAGCCAAGAGAATGGGTCTTTGTTTCTATAGGTTTCTTTAGAGCAACTGGTCATGACTTTTCTTTCAACTCTCTTTGGGTTTCCAGAAGACATTAAGCAATTTGTCCAAGAAGACCCTGTTTCACCTCCAATTCTTTATTGAAGACTTATTTTTATTGGAGAGCAATAAAATACAAGTAAAATTTCCCATGTTACATTTTTATAATAACAAAAGTCCTTTTCAGCTTTGCTCCCACCTAACAGACATGGCAGGGGGAGAACCCCTAGGGTGCCATAGTTTAAGAATATGAGCTTGGTGTTCTTTCTTTTCTAACAGACATGGGATCTAATTTTTCAAATGACTCAATGAGGATTTGTTAACCCGAGAAAATTGTAGAATTAGAAAAGCACAATATTTTAGCATTGGGTGGAGAATGAGAACATACAGCTTTATTTCAAAGCTAAAAAGAAAGGGCTTTCCAAGAGAGAGAAGTGTATCCAACATCTGGGAGAGATCTTTTTATGGCATTATAGCATTCATGAAAAAAGTATGAAGCTATGGTAGTAGCAATGCCTTGTAGCTGTTAGTTCATAAGATTTATTTACCAAAAATGTCTGCTTCCTTCCTAGCATGGAGTCCACCCTTCACTAGGTTGGCTGGTTTAGCTACAATGACTAGTAGATGCTAGGTGAACAATTTCAGCAGATGTGAGAACTCTAAACAACCAATGGTAGTGAGGTATACAGCCACTGTGATGACATACTGTGGAAATTTTGTGGTGCTTCCCATAGAGCTTCAATCCCCTCCCTGTATTATTTTAAAATTAAAAAGGTGCATTGAAATGTACATCATGTGTCATAGATAAATTGTGCTTCTGGGAATGTGATTCAGCTTTTAAAAAAGGAATGTATTCCCAATTGCCTCGCTTTAAACAAAAAGGGAGGGAGTTGTATCTCCATTATTATGCCTCCAAAGCCTTATGGGGAACACAAAATAGTGAATCTCACACGATTTGCAAACAGTATATGTCTATGGTATAGTTGGAAGGAACCTTAAGAACCATCTAGTCTAGTGGTTCCCAACCTTTTTTTGATACGGGACCACTTGATCAGGGACCACTCTCCAACATTAGTACCAAAAGGGTTATGAATCAGTTTTTGGTCAACTTTAGATTTTAGATTATTTGGGGTGCTTTTTTCATGTCAGGAGCACTGCTTCTGGTGTGAGAGATTTGGCTGTCTGCAAGGACATTGGCTAGGGGATGCCCGGATGTTTTTGACATTTTACCTTCCTTGTGGGAGGCTTCTCTCATGTCCCCATTTGGGGAGCTGTAGCTGATAGAGGGAGCTCATACCCACTTTCCCCAGATTTGAACCTCCAACCTGTTGGCCTTCAGTCCTGCCAGCACAAGGGTTTAACCCATTATGCCACTGGGGGGTCCTATTAGGGGTGCTGATTCAGAAAATTGCATTGGAAAGACCACATCAGCTCTAGTTTCTGATACAGAATATATGCCATCTAGTAGTCACGATCTTCTAATCAACAAAAAACCATATTTAATAAGCCTCGGCACTCTAAGAGGGTTTTGCAAGACCGGTCGCTCTTGTTGCAACGGTGTAGTACCGGTGAGACTGTGGACCATGTTTTAGTTCTTGTGGACCACTGATGATCCACAGACCACAGGTTGGGAACCACTGATCTAGTCCATGCCATGCACAACTATCCATTTTGAAGTGCGGCTACTCTGATGTCAGGCTTTCATCCCTCCTCTACAAGTAGAGCAACCACCCCACACTTCTTCTAGAAATAGCAGTCTCCACCCTCCGAAAAATAAAACCCCAAAACAACATCCATAGTACAGATGATGAAATAGCACCCTCATTATTCACACTTCTTGCTCTGAAAGGTGACATATTTATTTATTTATTTATTTATTTTGTTTCAAACATTTGTACCCTGTCCTTCTCAATCACTGAGGGGGGACTCAAGGCGGCTCACAACAGAAACGATTTGATGCCAACACATACAAAAACACAATACAACATGATGTAACAGAGTAGATAAAAACATTAGGTTAAAAACCATTTAAAACATTATTATCAACCATATTGCCATATCCTAGTCCAGTCCAAAACCTGTCCATAGTCCATTCTAAAACATTGCAATTGCAATTAAGCCATATCTATTGAGCTCTAAAGTCAACTTAGGCAGCAGTTATATGACATTGCTGCTCCTATATGGAGCATTGCTCCTCCCCAAATAAGAATACTACTCTGGCAATTTTTTTCACAAATCCGAAAATGTTTAGAACTGCAAAAACCAAAACTTTAATGGAGCATTTGGAAATATGCTTTTGATCTCCAAAGAAAAGGGGATGCAATAGTTATCAAGAGAATGGTAACACATCCCAGATAGCAGTGGTTCCCAACCTTCCAGGGGTTTTGGACTTCAAGTCCCACAAATCCCAGTCATCTTACCAGCTGTTAGGAACTGTGGGAGTTCAAGTCCAAAACATCTGAAGGACCAAAGGTTAGGTACCAATGGATACAGTGGTATGCACTATGGTTCTTCAGAGAAGAACCATAGTGCAATTATATTAACTGGAACTATGTGCAATGACTGGATTACAATGGCAGGTTGTGTGGTTTTATAGTGATAGTAATTTTTATAATGTTTTTATGTATTTTATTTTAATTTTAATGTATTTTAACTGTATATTGTTGTGAAGGCATTGAATTATTGCCTATCTGTAAGCCACCTTGAGTACCTTCTGAAGTAGAGAAAGGTGGGATATAAATACATAAATAAATAAGTAAATGCTGTATGACCCTCCATATCTACAGAGGATACATTCATGAACTTACCATGGAAGCAGGAAACCTTGGATGATAGCAAACCCTATAGAAATGAATCACTTCCTTTAGGAGTTACTATAGAGTTGACCTGGAGGACTTAGAAAATTCCTTTAGAGGACATATTTTGCCAGATAGAACCACAAGTACTGATCCTACCATGTGTGTTTCAGGAAAGGAAAACTGCACAATATGTTGATGGCGTTCAGCCCTGAAAAATAAAAGCTGCGGTGGATTGGTCGAAAGGAGCCATTCTGGGGCTTGGGAGCTCCTCACATGCATAAGAGTTCGGGATGTAAATGATTTTCAGTGTTTCAAAATCTACAATGCTAGATATTTACAGAAGGAAAATTTCATTGGCAATGGAAGGAAAATTTCATGCAAGGGCAAAATTCTTATTTGGAGGCAGTACTTTCCTCCCCCCGCCCCCCCCATAGCTGATGCTACCCTGATGGATGGGATGTTGATTTCATTAACATTTCTCCATCTCATGTACACTTCAATTTAATTGCTCTGTTCATTTCTTTTCCAGAAAGGACAGGATTTAAGTTGAGGCCAGCTGCAGGGCTTCTATCTGCTCGGGACTTTCTTGCTGGACTGGCGTTCCGCGTCTTTCAGAGTACACAGTATATTAGACACTCATCGTCCCCTATGCATTCTCCCGAACCGTGAGTAGGAGTGAGGTGGTCTTGTAATAGTTCTCAGCCCTGGCTAACAAGGACAGCAGTGGTTCCATATACGTTGGACTGGTGCTTTGCATAAACATGATATTTCAGTTTTGCCAGAACTGGGACGTGAGGAAAGTAGCTTGGAGTGGGAGGAATATAAAGGAAAACTTCAAGGTTCTCACACACTTTGGCATCAGTTTTATTTTCACTGTCAACCTCAATTATTTATGATACGTTCACACACAACACCCTTCTCTGTCCGCACCATCCCTTCTCAGATCCTACACTCCTTCTTTTGAAGAGGAAGATCCATATTTTACGATATTATGCTTTTTTCCCCGAATGTTGACATTAGAGTCCAATATCAGCATTTGAATTGCCAAAGTCCACTTAATTTTTTTTCAAAACTTGTGGAAATTTGTCTGAAGTTCAAACCACACAGGAGGCTGATCATATGTAATACTCCCCCCTACACATACAATGCTGTGGTTTCTTGGACGAAATGAATTCTCCTTTGGTTGATTAATGTGTAACACATCATACAGAAGCCAGCTGGTGATCCACTTTAAAATGAACACACTTACACCTCATGTTTTCAAATAAATTGTGTGTCAAATCAACAAATGTGGAGGGGCAACTGTAATTGTAAATTACACATGCATTTACATATATAAGTGGTTAGTACTAGAATCTGAGCAATAATTTACAAGGAGGTTTAAGCTATGGCTTTTTAAAAAATTGCTGGAATGGCTTGATTTGAGGGATTACCAAGCATGATCGTAAGGCAAGATTGATTTATTTGTAGAGATTTTAGAATTTCATGTGAAACAGCTCAGTGTTTCCCTTCTCCTTGGGTATAGATGCAGCTGAGACAGGCTGTTTCTTGCTCATCTGAACTACCATCCTCCCCCTGTCCCAAGCCAATGAGAAACTGCAGTAGAAAACCACCACCATCATTCATCTGCACAGCTTTACTGTTGCTTTAGGAGCGATGTTCTGCATGGTGCTAAAGGGATTCGTGTTTTGTGCACCATCCAAAACAGCACATACACATGCACAATGTGGAGTCAAACACATGAGCAAGATTCCAACTAGTACAAGGAGCTGGACATCAGCAGCTGTTTGGGCCCTGAGGCTATCAGTTTCACCACTGATAGTCCAACCTACAGCAGTGGACGAGAAGACAGAGGAAATGACATTCAAGTAAAGCAATGGAAAATTCCAGAGTAGATCTATGTATGTTTTCTGAATTTACAACTTGGCTACCACGTGTTGCCAGACAAAAAGGAAAAAAAAACACATTTTATGACATGTTTTAAACATCATTTTGTTTTCACAGGGATTGCTGTCATGAATTGTTGGGCCATGTTCCCATGTTGGCTGATAAGGAATTTGCCCAATTCTCACAGGTAATATTGCTGTTGTTCAGCTTGAAGATTTTGTAATTGGAAAAGAGCCTGTTTTCACCGATATGAGCACAGTAATAGAGAGTGCATGTAACAGTCGGAAATCCTGACTAAAAATAAGAATATAGTAATGTAACAACAAGCAATTAAGACTGCCAGCTTCTAGCATACTTTTCACCACCCTTTAACCTGCCTCCTTTCCCACAATTGTCGGCGAATTTTTAAGCTGCTCCTTACATTTTCACATTGCTAGTAAAATGCTTTATATATAACAGCATTGCTTTTATGTGGCTATTTTTGTCAATTTGACTGTCTCTTCCTGTATAGCAATAATACAATACTTTTTGTTTAGGATATTGGATTGGCTTCCCTTGGAGCATCTGATACCGATATAGAAAATCTATCAGCTGTGAGTATGCATTGCTTTGTGATAGTGGGTTCATGGAATACCAACATGGAAGACTCCTTCTATGTATAACACTGCTTTCTAAATTTTTATTTATCACACTGCTGTCCTGTAAATTACATACTTTGTATTTGACATTTTTTAGGTATCTGAGCTAGAAAAACCAAATTGCATATACACAAAGTACACACTTCTTTAATCTCAATTATTCCAATTTTCTCATGCATCAGGGTGCTCTGACATTCCAGTATGATCAAAGTAGAAAACCAACCATAAGCTTAGCTGCAGTTGAAAAATGGGGACATTGCAGGTAGGACAAAGGGTTAGGGAGAAAATGAGTAAGCTGCCCTACCATTTTTTTAATTTATTTATTTATTGTGTCATCCGCAATCAGAACATTGTATTACATTTCTAACAGAACAAAACAAACAGATAAGATAAAAAACCCTCAAATTTTGCAAACTTGGTAGCTGATTAAATGTCCTTTGACCAGTATCTGGCCACTTGGAGTGCCTCTGGTGTTGCCGCAAGAAGGTCCTCCATCGTGCATGTGGCAGGGCTCAGGCTGCATTGCAGCAGGTGGTCAGTGGTTTGCTCTTCTCCACACTTGCATGTCGTGGATTCAACTTTGTAGCCCCATTTCTTAAGATTGGCTCTGCATCTCGTGGTGCCCTACCAAATAAGGATAGTGTTTCGCAATGACATTTTCTCTCTCCATGCCCCAAATTTCTAGCATTTCATGAGTTAGACATTTAAAATTATTTACTTCTAGAACTCTTACATTTGTTGCATTCATATTCCTCAGTATTTTTCCAGCCACTTTCTTCTGAAGGCTTAATCCTTATTTCTAAATCCTTATTTCTAAAAACTCTACCGAACTTTTAAGTGATTGCAGTGGTAGAAATTTGTGGACTGAATGGATATTTAATTTGGGAACCACAATTCTCATGGGGAGGCAATGTCCTCATTTTGCTACTTATTAGTTGCATTCTCACCACCCATTTAGAGTTATATTATCTATATCAGACATGGGCAAACTTTCTAACTTGAGGACTGCATGGCGGGTAAGAGTAGGGTGGGCAGACCAGAAGGGAGGGAGTTCTCACCAAGTCCCCTCCCTGTCTTTTCCTCCCCTTTCTCTTCTTTTTTGGAGGCAGAAAGTGAAGGAAAGAAGGGAAACATTTGGATCCCAGAAAGGTTGGTATTGGTCAGGATGAGATGGTGGATGGGAGAGAAAAAGTGTATCCATTAGACCCCTGTATTTTCTACTCCTGATATATAATCCTAGACTCCTAGTGCAAAAAGAGACCCCCAAGGGCTACCCAGTCCAACCCCCTGCCATGCCGGAAGGCACAATCAAAGCACTCCCAATAGCCAACCTCTGTGGAAAAGCCTCCAGAGAAGGAGACTCCACTGCACTTCCAGGCAGCCTATGCCACTCTCCAACAGCTCTTACTCTCAGGAAGTTCTTCCTAATCTTTTCAGGGAAATCTCTTTCCCTGATATTTGAAACCATTGCTCCCTGGTGCCCTGGTCTCTAGAGCTGCAAAAAGTCAGTTTTCCCGCTCCTCTTCAATGGGACTCCCTTTTAAATCTTGAAACATGGTTCTTATATTGCCTCTCACACATCTCTTCTCCCAAATAAACATCCCCCAGGAGGAAAGGGAGAAGAAGAAAAAAGAGAAGGAAGAAAAGGAAGGAAAGGAGGAAGAAAAGGAAAGGTGGAAGGGAATTGAGGGAGGGAGGGAGGGAGGGAGGAAAGACAAAAAGGAAGGAAGGAAGGAAGGAAGGAAGGAAGGAAGGAAGGAAGGAAGGAAGGAAGGAAGGAAGGAAGGAAGGAAGGAAGGAAGGAGAAAGAGAGAGGGGGAAGGAGAATGGAGAAAAGGGGAGGAGGAAGGACAAAAGGGTAGAAGGAAAGGAAGAAAGAAGGGAGAAAGAGGAAGGGAAGGAAGAAGGAAGGAATGAGAGAAGGAAGGAAGGATAGGATGGTGAGAGAGGAGAGGGCCTGAAAAAAGAGTCCAAGGGGCCACATCTGGCACCCAGGCCTGGGTTTGCCCATACCTGATCTATATGTTAAGAATACTCTTGCTGTCAGTATGTGTAATTAAGACATAGATTAAGACATGTGTGCAAATACACCAGTTCCTCTGGAATCAAAAACTTTTAATACATGGTCCTGACAACTTGTTGCCCTTAACCATCTCTGTAGTATTGGTTTTTGGTGACCAGAATTCAACTGCAGATCATTATTTTGCTTTCCCATCATGTGCTAGGCTGATCCATTTGAGGGCCAGTGAAGACTCTTACCAATGGAAGACCACCTCTCAGAATCACAGAAATATGGAGAGAAAGGAATAAACCAAGAAACAAATGGATGCAGTTTGCATTCTCCATACCAATAAAGGGCAACCTAGTGAGCAGGATGCCGACAGTAGAGGAAGACATACTTTTAGAGCATTTTAAATGATCTCCTCTTTGTGTTTCTTGTAGCTCTACTGGTTTACAGTTGAATTTGGTCTCTGCAGACAAAATGGAGCTATCAAAGCCTATGGAGCAGGTCTCCTTTCCTCGTATGGAGAGCTGATGGTAAGTTTTAAAACCATTTATGTTTCAGTTTCCTGGATATGAGTAGCTTCTTCATAAAGATCAACTGTTTCAAGATAACAGTGTTAATTAGATAAACTTACCAGTTGCTGTCACTGAAGGATAGTGCTGATCCTTACGCTCAGTAGTACATTTTATATTCATTGGTTTATGCATTTTTTGCACAAGAAACAGCATAATAATTCTATGGAAAATAGTGTTTCTTGTGCTGTTTTGTATGCAAAACAGCTACATGTGAATTTTGCAGAGAATAAATCTCCACAGACATATTATATTGAACTGCAAGTAGACTTTGAAAACTCTATGGTTTTCAAATACTTCTTCCAGTAGGAAGAAATTATTTCTTGCTTAGTGGAGAATTATATTCTTAGGAAACATATGTTTGGAGATTGCAATTTTTTACTGCTTTAGGTCTTGTTTTGCTACGTGGGTTTCGAGACCCTTCGGGGAGAGAGGGCGGTCTAGAAACAAAGTATATTTTATTATTATTATTATTATTATTATTATTATTATTATTATTATTAAGGTCACTCAACCTTTTGTCCTTCAGAGTGGAAGAAAAGGTCTATACAACAATGTCTGAATCAAATTTTGGAAAGCTACTTTTTTGGACTGCAGCTCTCAGAATCCCCCAGTGAGCATAGTCACTGGCCATGTTAGCTAGAGGATACTTGGAGTTACAGTCCCCAAAGGTAATGATCCCATCTTCTAGCATGTTCTCATAACTGACATGGAAGAACTTGCCTGCTGGCCAACCATTTGTTTCCTTAGGAATAGGAATGTGCCTGAGACACTTTGTTTTGCTCTGTAATTTTTACTGTACTGTCAGCTGCTCTGCATTATATCAAATGAGTCCTCTGTTAACACCCAGCCTGGAGTTCAGCCTGTGTACAGTAAAATGCAACAGCCCATACTTCACAATTGGCAGACCTTACCCTCTTTGCATGCTTTGTTTGTAGAAGCATAAGGCTCACTCAGCTGCTACAAGGTTATATTGGGTCAATTCAACATTACGAAGTATAACTTCCCACAGCAAAAATGAAAGATTCTGCTGGAAAGAAATGTGCCTGAGATCCTAAAACCTTTCAGCTGGTATTCACAAGGCCTGAAACATAATATAGTTGCGTATTATGACTAAGGCATCTGGTTTAGATTTAAAGAGTGTCCTTTCAGAGTTAGCCTATGAACTATACAGTGCTAAGGAAGAAATTAGTATTCCATTTTTATGCCAAACAGCTTTCCCTCCCTTGCAGACATCTTATGCCATCTTTGGGGTAAATTCAAAGTTTGGACAAATTACATTTTTGGAATATAACTCCAAGCATCCTCTAGCAATCATAGTCACTGGCAAGAAAGACTGGGGGATTCTGATAGCTCTAGTACAAAAAGTAACTTATCTTGGCTCTGGACCAATGCATTATTAAAATGGGAGTTTTGTGCATCTTCCAATCCAACCATTTCACTGAAGATCATCTTTGCCTTCACTAAAGGCAAATCATCTTTGGTGATGTGTTCATTCTGCTCAGAGGGTGACTGAAGTTTTTTCAGACCATCTTGATCCTGCTGCTGGCATCCTTTCACCGCTATGGAGAACTGATGGAGAAGGAGAAAGTAACAAAGTAAAAGAGTCTTTTGGTGTCCAAGGCTGGCTGGGGAGAGACATTGCCCTAACTGGCTGTGTAACAAGGTTCCCATATTCAAAATAACAATAGTGACAACTCCAAACTATTTTATAACTGGAAAGGGTGATTAGATTTTATCGAACCCAGTTCCCAATGAGGTAAGTACAAATTTATCCACAGAAATATATAACATTGAATGCAAAATATCAGCTAGTTAAATGAAACAAGTTTACAGGCAAACATGAAATACCTGGAGATCTACAATTCATGTTTGTTAAATATGAGGGAATAGCCCATCTTGTGGGAGGTGTGGAGTAAGCCATCCCTCCCTCTAGGGTTGACTTCAAGTCACATAGTATTCTTAGCATAGGTCCCCCTCTTTCTTTCTAGGTCGTCTTAAGACAGCATTTTGGATGCTGCTTGTCTGCTGTAGTCCAAATCAGCACCCATGTAGACCTCTTTGACATATCTAGACATTATTTTGTAATGCTCGCATTATTCTTTCATAACAGTATGCTTTATCAGAGAAGCCCCAATACAAACCCTTTGACCTGGATATGATGGTGGTTCAGCCGTATCAGGATCAGGCATTCCAGTCCATTTACTTTGTAGCAGAACATTTTGAAGATGCAAAATTGCAGCTCCAGTAAGTAATGAAAAATGAGACCAATCTGAAAACAATGAATTTGGGTCACCAGATCTCTGAGCCTGGCCACGGGGCTCCAGTTTTATCTTGATGAGGGAAGAGGACAGACACTATTCAGTTTTAGGAAGCTAGGGTCCTGGCACAAGAGAAGGGCTCTGTGCTAATCTCCAGCTCAGTTAGTAGAGCTTTCCACAGTTTGGAGGGACTGATGCATTTGTTGCTGCAATTTGCTAAAAATTATCCTAGCGGTCTATATATTTTCTCAGTTAACTTCCTTCTGTTCTCTGCTTCCATTATAAGTCCACCTAAAAGCAAAAAGAAGTAAGTGGGCCAGATTATTTCCCCCCCCCCCCCCAAATGCTTGAGTAAGGGATAATGAATAACTCCTTCAATTTATTTTGATCTGGGAACAGCTCCTTTTGCTAAGAAATCTGTCTTAATTTTCAAACAAGAAAATATTCTCTTGCTCTCTCTCGCTCTTTCTCTTTTTCTGTATTTGCATCACAAATTGTGAGTAATTTAGTAGTTGGTACTAAATGCACAATACTTACTGAATAGGGCTGTCCCAATCGGCCTCAGTGTCTGGTCCGATCCTAATCTGGCAACGCTACAGTGAACATATTTATTTATGTATTTATTTATTTATTCATTCATTCATTCATTCATTCATTCATTCATTCATTTATTTTGTATAAAAAGCATTGCATAGATTAGTTTTAAACTGATAAAAATAGAAGGAGTACAAGCAGCTAAATAGCTTTTGACCAAAAACGGGCAACAGTGACTGCATTATCTGTAGCCTCAAACAATTATTCCTCTGTACATGAGGCAGGACATTGCGTACAAGAATACAGATGCAGAGTTGTTTGTTCACACTAGGTGGAGAATTTTAGGTAGTGCCATTTTCCCAGATTGTTATTTGCTCTACCCACTGTTCAGGGACTTCCAAGTTGTCCATTCTTGGTTTGCCCCTGGTGGCAGAGCCTTGGGGGGGGGGGGGTCCAATTGGGATTTCCTGGTTTAGCTGCCCAGAGGGATACTCTTGGTGTTGCTGGGGGAACATTAAAAGAGGAGTCGTGGTTCTCTTGAAGCCTTTCCTTGATTTGAGTCTTCTTGGAGGAGACTGATAGCCATACAGTGGGTGGCTTTCACAGTGTTCAACTTTATTTCTCTCACAGTTAGCAACAATTTCCCATTGCTAACTATGAGAACCACCACTGCCTGCTACAGGTGTAGGTTGAAGACATCCTGTGATTATTCTGCATGCTTCATTCAATGCTATGCTCACCAGCTTTGCGCTGGCAAACTTGTGCCAAACAGGACAGACATACTTGGCAGTTAAGTAAACACATCATACACATAGATGAGTTGGCTTTTAGAAGATTTCCCTGTAAAATATACTGTAGATAAATGTGTGGAAAGATACACAAATGTTTTATAACTCTTGCTACCTTGGTGCTGAGCTTAGAAAGGGGTTTTTTTTTGTACCCAGGGCCCCCCAAATCCCCAGCCACCCTCTGACCATCTTGTGCTACCTCTATTTTCCTATCCATTTGACAGTGTGCCAGGAGGTGGCAAATTTGTGGTTGAAAAAACAACTGGAAACCCATCTTCTGATTATCATTTTACTCAACAGGAAATATGCCTTGACACTCAAGAAACCTTTTACTCTGCATTATGATCCTTTTACATGCAGCATAGAAGTGCTCGATTCACCACAAAAAGTGAAAGAAGTCATCACTCACTTGAAAGAAGAACTGGGAAACCTGTGTCATGCTTTTGAAAGGTTTTTGTAAAAGGATGTAGGTTTAATCTTTCATGATGATAAATGTAATGATAGGAGACATGTACATTTTGCTGGCTTAAATAAATTTAGTATTTACAGATACTGATGGCACAGCCTGGGAAAATATTTTTAAGACGAATTGATTAAACGACCTGCTGAAGGCATGCATAGATGGGTGGTAATAGGAAGGTGTTCACCTGTGTCCTAGAGCTTCTTAGTTTTTCCCCCAATTGTGACCCCTTTTTGCCTTTTTGCCTGGTTAGATGAGTCTATAAAATAAATATAAAACCCAAGCATTTGCTTATATCAAATCAGCATTTATTTATTTATTTATTTCCTATATTTATACTCCGCCCTTCTCCCCCCAAAGGGGGACTCATTGGCAAGTCTGGCTAAACAGGCTGATTTTCCTATTTTGTGCAGTCCACTAGAAACATTGCACGACAGATTTGTAAAACAACCACTAGGTGGCATTTAGAAACCTTTTACTGTTGCCAATCTTTTTGTGACCCTAACTGAGCTCAGGGACCCCATTTGGAGTTGGGACTCACAATTTAAGAAGCGCTGTCCTCCAGCATCGTCCTATAACTGCTCAGTTTTGGAGGGTTTCCTCAAAAAGTGATTATATTCCTTCTTAAAAGTAACTTTCCAAGCTACAATAATGATTTCTAGAACAAAATTGGTTAGCAAGACATTGAATGTGAATATGAAAAGCAATGTGTTCTTTAAAAATGCCCCGGATATTCTGGCTGCCACTGTTTTTTTAGGGTGCATGAACATTATAGGACTAATGCAGTTTGACACTTCTTTAACTGCTGTGGCTCTATGCTATGGGATAAAGGGAGCTGTAGTTTTACAAAACCTTCTCTGCCTCACTAAACTACAAATCCCCCATTTCTGATTCTTCCAATGGAGTTTACGAGGTGGACATATGAGCTGAGAACCATAGTGTGTGCTCTGGTCCTCCAAATCAATATACTTTGTTGGAATGATACCATGGTCAAGATTAATTATACTACCAAAGACCAGTCTCACCTCCCTGAGCTCCATGGATGTGATAAAACAAAGATTTGCAGAGAGTTGTGAAAATGAGTAGAAACTATTAAAAAAAAACCTCCAAGCAACCAAGTTTTCATGCAGCTCTATACTGTTGGCCACTGCCTCAAGGTCAGAAGGTGGGTATTTCCTGTACGGAGGAGTGTGTATACATAGCCGGCTGTTAAGAATTGTGGCAGTTGAAGTCCAAAGTTTGCCTATGCCTGCTGTATAGGCTAATGAGAATATGGACAATCTTTAGTTGAGATGTAGCATTGTGTTGTAATTTGACAACATTTCTGCTATAACCACCAGATGGCAATCTCTGCCCTCCCCAAACTGCAATGGAAAAACATTTTTCCTTCTTCTGGATTATTTTTTTAGTTAATAGAAAATATATTGTTTGGCACATTGATGGCAAAAAAAGTGTGTGCATGCATACTGCTACCCATTTGCTTCACTTTCTCTTGATATCACTTTATTTTCCTGAACGTATCATTTTATGGAAAAGAGACAGGCTGGGAATAAGTTGGTGGTACTTTAAACTATATGATTTTTAATTGCCTCTGTGCCCAGTATCCTAAGAAGATAAAAGAATTCTGGCACTAGCCCATGAAGTTCTGTGCTAATAAAAATTGGAGACATTGCCAAAACAAGGTGTAGATATTGCTCAGTGTTTTTGTTTTACATAGCAGACACATCCACATCACCATAAAAGGGAACAGCCACACTCAGAGTAATAATGGATGTGATTTTAGACAAAGTAACAGATTGAGCAACTCAAAGAAAAGGAAATAGCAGAAGTAAACAGTACAAAATACAGTAAGCTTCCCATATACGTTAAGGGGATATGTTTCCAACTGTACCATGGTAACCTGAAATGGCAGATATGCCCAAACACTCTTAGATTCCCTAGTTTCTGGTCCAAGAATACCATTGAGTTGCACTGAGAGACCTAGGGTGGCTCCAAACAGCCTTTTATCCCAGGAGTATCCGCGTTTTAAAAACATGGGGGCCTGTCCACACCAACCCCAGATAGCGTGCACTTTCTGGAGTGGGTGCCCAGATGTTCTTCTGGGACTAGCCCAGGAGAACGTCTGGAGGCCCTCCCCCCAAGTCCCCAAGTCCCCAGACCCCTTAAAAGTAATGAAAACTTACCCAACCTCCATTACAGGCTTCGACCAGCTCTCCCGACACATAGAAATGACGCACCAGGAGAGTGTGTGTGCGTGGGGAGGGGGGAGATTTTCCTCCCTCCCTTTCCCACCACTCTCCTGGCACAACATTTCTATGCACCAGGAGAGCTGGTCAAAGCCTGTAATGGAGGCCGGGTAAGTTTTCATTACTTTTCTAAGGAGTCTAGTTGTTAGTGGTCCAGCATTTCTGTGTTCTCAAATAATATACTGTGTCCAAGTTGGTTCATCAGGTGCTCTACTATAGCTGACTTCTCTGGTTGAAACTCAATTTTTCTAGTTTCCAACAAACCTCACAACTTCTGAGGATGCTTGCCACAGATGTAGGTAAAACGTCAGGAGATATTGCTTCTAGAACATGGCCATAAAGCCCGAAAAACCTACAACAACCTTGTTAGCAACAGTGTGCAGTGTTTATGATGGACTATGCAGAAAATGCTTCAGCTGTACGCCACAAAAAGAAAATTAGCTGTTTAGCAAGCCTTGAAAATGCTGATTTATTATCAGTAAATGTTTAGTTTTTACACCTATTATATATACCTGGGATCATGGAAAAATTCTCAAGTGGAAAGGGGTTGTGAGTGAAAAAGGTTTAAGAAACCCTGGTCTATAAGAACATGTCTCATGATGGAGAGATGTGTTCCTCAAGATGTTGAATGGCTGCAACTCCTATAATTCATAGCACAGCCAGTGATCAGTGCTCCAATAATATTTAAAGGTCATAAATTTTGCCCCTTCCAAACAAATCTTCACCTACAACTGCAAAAGCTTTTTGTGCCTTGCCAAGTGGTGCAGGAGAGCTACAGGGTCAAAACGTGTCCATCCATCCTCCTCCCCAAGTAGAAAAGCACATATCCTCAGGGACCATAATGATTAATCCTCTGCTGTCCCACTTTTTCAACTTTTAAAGTAGCCTCCACTCATCTAACTCAGCAGGAGGGAGAGCAGAGGTGGAGTGAAATCTTGCCTGGCTTGTAGGAATCGGATTCAAGATTCTGTTGTCAGAGAGAGATCTGGGAAGCTGCTGACTTCAGAACAAAATATTCTGGGTTCTTGCCCTGTGGTAATGGAGCCTGGTTGCTTTTATTCCAGTTCTGTTTGGGTGGCTTTTGAGTAGATCAAGGTCCAGCTGACAGACAATGGGAACCTTCATTGCTTTGGCAAGAATCTTTTGGTCGACTTAATGGGAACAGAGCAAAATGAACACTGAGTGCTCCTGAAAGTCTTTGGTAATCTCAAGAATATAAGTGTGCAGCTTGAAATGCCAAGGCTTATGCAGACCCTCAGCGCTGATGGTAAGTGTAATAAAGCCAAACCAGGACAAGCTGCATTGTGGAGAAACAAAGAGATTGATGGGAAAGTATTATGGAGCCATTAGAGGAATCATATAGCCGCCAAAGATTATAGTTACATTTTGGGCTATCACTCCCAGAATCCCCTGCCATAGGCTATACTGACTGGGGGACTATAGGAGATATGGTCCAAACAAGTAATTTCCACATACTATCCACAAACATTTACCTTATTGGGGCTTACAGTTGGCAAGAAGGACTTGGAGATGGGATTGGAACAAGAGGGAAAGGAAAGGGCTCTGAATTTGTAGTTTTTCTGTAAGAAGTGGGTCACTACTCACCAGTGCTAAGAATATTGACAATAGAAGGACGGTTGTATTCTGAAGATGCATAAACCTGTCTTAATTTTTTGTAGATGTTTTTGGTCTTCAACTCCCAGAAATCCTAACAGCTGGTAAACTGACTGGGATTTCTGGGAGTTGTAGGCCAAAAACATCTGGGGACCCCAGGTTGAGAACCACTGAACTAAGAGATCAGCCTTTTAATCCAAATGAAAGTCTACAGTCCTCCAAACATGCCATTATGTTTGGATCCTGTTCTTCTGTCATCATCACCATCATATAGTTTCTGTTTTTGTGGTATGAAAAACTTGTGTGTATAAGGTATAACTGAAGTATAACTGAATACTAAGGTCCCACCTTCAACATATCTTATTATATAAAAGGTAAAGATTTCCCCTGACATTAAGTCTAGTCTTATCCAGCTCTGGAGGGTGGTGCTCATCTCCATTTCTAAGCCAAAGAGCCGGCAATGTCCGTAGACACCTCCAAGTTCATGTGGCCATCATGACTGCATGGAGCACCTTTACCTTCCCGCCGAAGTGGTACCTATTGATCTACTCACACTTGCATGTTTTTGAACTGCTAGGTTTGCAGAAGCTGGGCCTAACAGCGGGAGCTCACTCCGCTTCCCAGATTCGAACTACCAACTCTTTGGTCAGCAAGATCAGCAGCTCAGCCATTTAACCCATTGTGCCACCAGGGGGGGCATATCTTATATACATTTCTGCAAATACAGGCATTCTAAAATCTTAAAAAATCTGAAATCCAAAACTTTTCTAGTTCCAAGCATTTTGGATAAGGGGTACTCAATCTGTATTAACAGAGGACCAGCCTGGTTCAGACAGTCTTCATGCATAACAGTCAAAACATGTGGATCCCAATCAGAACAATTCTTCTCCCCCTTTATGCCATGGTAGTTAGGGTTCCCAGATTTAAGATTGCAGAAGTTCCCTGTATTTTTAATTGTTTTGTACAAGAAGGAAATTCAGTAGGTATTGCTTGTTATCTGGTTGCATGATAAGGAATCAATGGTGAGAGAAAAATGGGCAAGATTATGGGTACTGTATCCTTGGATGTGAGGAAATGGTCATCACTGGTTACCCTTTTCACAGAAACATGACTCACTTTATGAAGAATTGGCTGGCAAGAAGGTTCAAGCAAACAAAAAAGTACAAACTAAATAAACAGGCATGTTGATCATTTAGACTTATGGCCTTGCTTATTAGCCAGAGAGTTAACCCCATGACAGGTATCATCATTACCAAAGGGAGGGGAGATCTAGAAAGATAATGCCCTTCTCTCTTCTGATGAGCTTGGTGACAATGTTTGTACATTTTTGTACTGAGCACACTTGCTGTCACACAAGAGTCAACAAGCAGTTGAGGGCCCTTCCACACAGCCCTATATCCCAGAATATCAAGGTAGAAAATCCCACAATATCTGCTTTGAACTGGGTTATCTGAGTCCAAAACTCACATAATGTGGGATTTTATGCCTTGATATTCTGGGATATAGGGCTGTGTGGAAGAACCCCTGGTTTTCCATTATTAGTTGTTAACGTGTTTTAAATAAGCCCTGTTCTTGGATAAAACTCTTAAAGATAATCTGTTCATTAAGATGCCAATACAATCTTATATCTATCTATACACATATACAAGGGCTGAATGAAAAGTAATGCTTCCACCTTCGTTACTTTGGTTTGGATGGTACTATTTTAATAAACCAAACACAGAAATAATCTTTAGAATGTGCTCTTTAACTACCACTATTCACTTTTTGACATGATCACCAGACAATTGGATACATTTCTGTCAACAATGAAGAAGTTTTCTGAAGCCATCACTCTGTTTCCGCAACCCATTGTGCACAGATCTTCCAATAGCCAAGCAAAGCAATAATGTGACCCACACGTTCTTGTGAAATGGTGATTATGTTTGAAATTTCTCTCTGAGTGATATGATGATTGTCCTGAATCAATCTGTCAACCTTTTGCTTGTGAAACTCAGTGGTTGCTGTCACGGGACATCCAACTCTTTGTTTGTCACACAAGTCAAATATTCCCACCTCAACATCTTTAAACTTACTCGCCCAATGACACACAGTACTCATATCAACTCAATCACCATAAACAGCTTGCATTCTCTGATGAATCTCCTTTGGGGTGATATCTTCTGCTGTCAAGAATTCAATGACTGCACGTTGCTTAAGTCGCATTGTCCAACCGTCTGCGCAGGGTTCCATACTTTGCACTTCAACAACACAACCATTCAATGCTAAGGCTCCCTGCCAAAATGGAATTGTAGAGGAAAGTCTACTGAGCAAGCCAGTACCTGCAGTTTACCAGTACTGCCATCTGTTGAGGAGTTAGGCAGGTGGAGGCATTACTTTTCATTCAACCCTCATAATAGAAGTGAAAGTGTATGTGGCAGAGGTGTCCACTCACATAGACAACCTCCCACCACTATAAACAGCTTTAAACCACAGTGCTGAAGAACCACCAGAGCACTCCCTCCAAGAACATTGGTTATAGTGGGCACCATGAACATGTCTCCAACCCCCTGCCAATGTCCTCCCCAAACACCATACTGCCCACCACTCAAGTGAAGGCTTTCAGAGTGGGACAATTTCATCCTAGATATGATGTGTTCCCTACACATCCCAGTGTTTCTAACTCCCTCCATTGGTCTGTTATTTGCATGACCCCGCCCACTGCCTCTCCCCTTAACCCTATCCTACCCTTTCCTATGTCACACAGCAAACAGAGAGGAATTGATCAACAACTGAACATACTGGAGGGGTTTTGGAGGACTAACTCAACATGATGGGTGTTATAGCTCACTTTGCATCAAGACAGAGCACTGTGACCCCACTGACAATGGACCTGGACCACATTTGGCACACAGAACTTCCATGACCAACAAAACATACTGGAGAGGTTTGGGAAAAATTCACCTTGATTTATAGGAGTTGTAGGTCCTGGGATGTATAGTTCACCGTCAAGCAAAGAGCACTCTGAACCCCACCAGCAAAGGACCTGGAACTAATTGGGCACATAGAACCTTCATGATCAACAAAACATACTGGAGGTCTTTGGAGGGATTTATAAGAGTTGTAATTCACCTACATTCAGAGAGCAATGTGAACTCAAAGAATGATGGATCTGGACCAAATTTAGCACACATACCTGATTACCCAAATTGGAATACTGGTGGGGTTTGGGGGGCGGGGGTTGTAGGTACTGGGATTTATAGTTCACCTGCAATCAAAGAGCACTCTGAATTCCACCAAAATAGGAATAGGACCATGAGGGTCCCCTCGATTCTGGAACCCTCATGACCATCCAACCTCTCCCCCCCCCAAAAAAGAACTGAAGTTCTGGGGAAAAAAATCGCCTTCTTTTGCGGGAGTTGTAGTTCACCTATATCCAGTGAGTATTGTGACCCCAAAAGCCAATGGATCTGGGCCAAACTTGGCATGCATACCTGTTATGCCCAAATTTGATTACTGGGTTTTTTTTTGGAGGTGTTGACCTTGAGTTTTGAGAGTTGTAGTTCTCCTACAATCAGAGAAACGGTGACCCTTACCAATGATGGACCTGAATCAAAGTTGGCACACAGAACCCCCATGACCAACTGAATATACTTGAGGGGTTTGAGGGGAACTGACCTTCATTTCTGGGAGTTATGGTTCACCTACACCGGACAAACTGTGACTACCACCTACAATACACTGGGACCAAGCTTGGCACACAGAACCCCCATGGCCAACTGAACCTATTGGAGGGGTTTGAAGGGTCTGACTCATCATGGTGGGATTTGTAGTTTACCCTGCTGCCAGAGAGCATACTGGACTCCATCAATGATACATCTAGAGCAAACTTAAACAACATGGCAAACTAAGTACTGATGGAGTATCGGGGAGTTAACCTGGCATTATGTGAGTTGTAGTTCACGCATAACATTATTCATTTTGTAAAATAAAAAAGTGACTTTCTCAAATAACCTGGGCAATGCTAGGTACCTAAACTAGTAATCATAATAAAGCTGAAGTATACAGACATGGTTTTGATTAAAAGAAGATTGCTAGATTTTTTAAAAACAATCTTAATTGATTCATCATCGAATGTTTTACTATTTAAGCAGTTGCATAATCTCCATGTGCATTCAACTCATCACTTTGAAGCAATAAGCATGCATGCATCTCATCTGGCAGAGCAGGCTTGGGGTTCTGGGAGGTCATTTGGTGAGATGACTGTAAAGTGCTGGTGAATGAAGGTTACTCTCTTCTTTCTTTCACCGTGACCCATTTGCTTGCCTATGATTCTTTTGGTCTTCTCTGCAAAGTCACACAGAAAAGAAGATCAAGGCAATCCTCTCCTCATTTTTCACCACTGCTGAGTCAAACAGTGGTGAGAGAGGGCAGCTGAACTAGCAGTAACAATGCTTTCCAAAGTCTCAACTGACTATATAGTCAGCCCTTCACATTTGTGGATTTACCTTCTGACAAACTGAAGCTTAATCCTGACAAAACAGAGGTCCTCCAGGTCAGTCATATGGCTGATCAGAGTATAGGGTGGTAACCTGTTCTTGACAGGCTTATAGTCCTTCTGAGGACACAGGTCCGCAGTTTTTGGGGGTCCTTCTGGACTTTGTTTTGACACTTGAAGCTTGGGTGTTGACGGTAGCCAAGAGGGCCTTTGCGCAATTAAAACTTGTCAACTGCGCCCATACCTCGTGGTCTGACTTGGCCATAATGGTCCATGCCTTAGTTATCTCCAGATTGGATTATTGCAATGCACTCTACGTGGGGCTGCCTTTGAAGATGGCCTGGATCCAGCAGCTAGTTCAAAGATCAGCAGCCAGGTTAATAATGGGAGCTGGTTACAGGGAGAGGTCAACCCCTGTGTTTAAACAGCCCCACTGGTTGCCAATAATTTTCTGGTCCCAACTAAAGGTGCAGATGATCACCTACAAAGCCATAAACAGTTGAAGACCTGCCTATTTTTTGAGATCATATTTTCCCCTATGAACCAGCACATACCTTAAGTTCATCTGGGGAGGCTCTGCTCTCACTTCCACCACCGTCTCAAGAGCGGCTTGTGGAAGAGAGGGCCATCTCGGTGGTGGCTCCTCAACTCTGGAACTCGCTACCCAAAGAGATCAGATTGGTGCCTACCCTTTCCGTTTTCCGCAAGGAGTTAAAAACCTGGTTGTTCCACTGTGCATTTGATTAGAGAGTTCACCAGAGAATTGGATCGATCTAGCCATAGCCCTTTGCACTCTTGTTGGCCCTCCCACTTGTAATCCTGTTACTGTAAATACCTAAGGACATTACCCTCCCAGCTGTGACCCGAACTGAATTGAATCATATTTTGCACTTTCCCTGGGCTCTATCTAGGAACGATTGCACATTTCCTGATTGCCCCCGCACTCAGCACCTAATCTCTCAACCATTACACTGTTCTTAAAATGTGCACTGCGATTGTAATTGTTTTTCTGATGTTGTTGTTGATTTCATTTCATTTCATTTCATTGTGTGTGTTTTAATCTGTATTTTCAGGCTGTCCCCTTGTAAGCCGCCCCAAGTCCCTCTGGGGAGATGGTGGCGGGGTATAAAAATAAAGTTATTATTATTGTTCTGCAGGTTTGATTTCACAGATTTGATTAATATGGTCTGTGACAGAGTCCCAAGAATCATATTTACACTGATCACTTAGGACCTCCCCAGATGGGGTACATTTTGGCGGCATACGCCAGTTCTATCATAGTTTAATGATGGAGACCATCAGCTCCCATCCCACAATGTAAAACTACTCCCGGCGGGGCTCCATTGTAAAACTATTGAGGAAGTGGTGTATGCTGCCGCGGCAGCAGCATAGGAAGCTTCCCATGTTCAACTAGTCCAATGTGGGCTAGGCAAAACTACTGTGAGGTGGATCTGTAATTGGCTAAATGGACGAACCCAGAGGGTGCTCACCAATGCTTCCTCTTCATCTTGGAAAGAAGTGACGAGCGGAGTGCCATCAGAAGGGTTCCGTCCTGGGCCCGGTCCTGTTCAACATCTTTATTAATGACTTAGATGAAGGGTTAGAAGGCAGGATCATCAAGTTTGCAGACGACACCAAATTGGGAGGGATAGCCAATACTCCAGAGGACAGGAGCAGGATTCAAAACGATCTTGACAGATTAGAGAGATGGGCCAAAATTAACAAAATGAAGTTCAACAGTGACAAATGCAAGATACTCCACTTTGGCAGGAAAAACGAAATGCAAAGATACAGAATGGGGGATGCCTGGCTCGAGAGCAGTACGTGTGAAAAAGATCTTGGAGTCCTCGTGGACAACAAGTTAAACATGAGCCAACAATGTGATGTGGCGGCCAAAAAAGCCAATGGGATTTTGGCCTGCATCAATAGGAGCATAGTGTCTAGATCTAGGGAAGTAATGCTACCCCTCTATTCTGCTTTGGTTAGACCACACCTGGAATATTGTGTCCAATTCTGGGCACCACAATTCAAGAGAGATATTGACAAGCTGGAATGTGTCCAGAGGAGAGCGACTAAAATGATAAAAGGTCTGGAGAACGAGCCCTATGAGGAGCGGCTTAAGGAGCTGGGCATGTTTAGTCTGAAGAAGAGAAGGCTGAGAGGGGATATGATAGCCATGTATAAATATGTGAGAGGAAGCCACAGGGAGGAGGGAGCAAGCTTGTTTTCTGCTTCCCTGGAGACTAGGACGCGGAACAATGGCTTCAAACTACAAGAGAGGAGATTCCATCTGAACATGAGGAAGAACTTCCCGACTGTGAGAGCCATTCAGCAGTGGAACTCTCTGCCCCAGAGTGTGGTGGAGGCTCCTTCTTTGGAAGCTTTTAAACAGAGGCTGGATGGCCATCTGTCAGGGGTGATTTGAATGCAATATTCCTGCTTCTTGGCAGGGGGTTGGACTGGATGGCCCATGAGGTCTCTTCCAACTCTTTGATTCTATGATTCTAATTGGAGTCAATGGGGGGAAGCCGGGTGGTGAACGCTTCCCCCTGTGGGATGAGGCAGAAGGGAAGTTGGGTGATACTGGATATGCGGCAATGGGTTCCCCCCACCAGGCACCTCTTGATTTGTCATCATCCATGGCAATTCCGTAATCCACATCTGATGAAGACCATAATCTGGGGTGAAACCAGCATGAAAGGAAGTCATTTCATTGTGATGATTATTATAATGCAAGTTCTGGGAACTTGTTTGGGGGCCAGATGGTGCTTGTGTGCACCACAATTACTGGTCTCAAACTGATTCCAGGATTCACAGTATAACAGCTACTGAGAATCTAGGTTGTTTTTTCATGCTCATGTGGAGCACTTCGGGTGTCCGCAGAGCCATTCGGAATGGAGACACTTGTTCTATGTGATATGGTTTATAGTAGAACGTGTTGATGCACACTGTGGGGTTTACTTTGGAGTATTCCCCAACTATTCTTATCCAAGTTTAAAGGTCTTAAAGTGTGCTGCAGCACACACTCATAGTGTGCACATTGTATAACAACCATGCTGTCAAGCTGCCTTCAAACTCAAGTAAAAAAGTTTTTAAATTCAAGTTTGTTTCATTTTCCTGGGAGTTTCTTGGTTGCTGCAAATAGTGTGTGATCAGCTTGAATCATACATAATAGTTATCCACATGGAGGAAGCAGAGAGTTACTTATAATCATCCGATCTGAATATTTTTATGAACTTAGCAGCTTTGGACCAGCCAAGCCTATAAACAAATGAAGATACTTCTGTGCCAAAATCAACCCCCCCCCCAACCTGAATTTTGCTATCCAAATCAAAAAATGGTTCATTTTAAGGAAAAATACAGAAAAAGTCACAGTGTAATAAAGGGGAATGCTTGTTTAAAAGTATGGGGATTTTTAAATCATAAAAACCAATTTTAAAGGAAATGTGCACAAAACACATTTTCACCTGAATTTTCTTTTGGTGAATGTTGCTATGCTTGCCAGTAGAAGCAAGTGTGAGCCAAAGGGTATAGTCTATTGGGGAAGTGAAAAATTTAGTGAAACCAAAAACTGGGTTTTTTTTCCACTTGTGAGAAATTCTTAGAGGTCTCAATGTTATATGTGGAACTAGTTTGGGGGATCAAATGTGAAGTCTTTTGATTATTAGAACTGAAAATATAAATTTTGGGGCAATAAATCTCAGTAGCCATTAGCCAGGATGACCACTGGCCACACTGGATAGAGAATTCTGGGAAATATTGTTAAAAAAAAGCAATATTTGCAAGTTTTGCTTTTATTGGAATGCACTTATTGTAGTGCTCAATCTGAAGATTATGTTTTATTGTAGTGCTGGATCTGGAAATTATTGTCCATAAGAATGTGTTTTAATTGATTTGCTATTTGACTTCATTGTATTTCTTTTTCTAAAATAATCTTTATTTGGTTTAAAAAAGATAAAATACATAGTTATAATAAAGAAAAAGAAAACTGGATTTAGATGAAAAGTATAGAATTGGAATAGAGATAGATGGGGGTAGAGATAGGGAGGAGATAGTTAGGGGTTTAAGAGGTGGTAGGTGAGGATGTAGGTAGGTAGGTTTAGGGTAGAAAGGGTAAGAGGAAAATATAGGAGAGGGGAAAGTAAAAGGTTCAGAGTATGTAAAAGTGTAGTGTTCTTGACCTCCCGGTATCTTCTATGAGGTTCTTTCCTTTTCCTTTCTCTTCTTTTTCTTATCTTGTCTTGTTCATATCTTTTCTCCCTCTTTTCATATTGTCAGTTATTTTCTCTTCCTTAAATGATTATTTTCATTTTTTTCTCCCTTAAGTATGTTGTCACTTGTTTCCAGTCTGTCTCTTCCTTCCGAGAGCCCTTCTTTTTTTTTGATAATAAATGTGTTAGTTTGTCCATATTTCTTATGTCAGGGATTTTTGTCAGCCATTCTTCTTCTTCTGGGGGTTCTTCTTTTTTCCATGTAATACAGCTACACATTATTGGAAGAAGATCCAAAAAACCCTACAAGAGATGCTTGGCATTGATATACCTAGAAAACCAGAAACCTTTTTACTTGGAATGCAAACTTAAAAATTGACAAAAACAAAGACAAAATACTATTCCTACTACTAACGGCAGCTAGAATTTCTTATGAAAGACTTCATTGTATTTCTTGTATTAGATCTCTTAACTTTATAGAATGTTAAAAAAAAAGCTAATTTTTTTAACCTGGAAGAAAAAAAATACTGTTTACAAAGTAGCATAAATAAACAAACAGCCCAAGTTCTGCTGCATTTAAGATGACTTAGATGGTATTTACTCCAAATTATTCTCTATTATACTAAATGTCCCTACATTCATACACCTCTCAAAAATGCTGTGAAGTAGATGTTACAATAAAAATACGAAAAAAGAGAAGTTATTGAACACCTGTAGAGTTGGAGTTAGTTGATTTATAGCAGAGATGTCATGGCAGAACATGTTTAAAACATGTTTAAAACATTACTAACAAAAACAATTTAGTTCAAGATGTGGGGACTGGAGTGCTGAAATCAATGCAAACTATCTGATCAGAGTAATGTATTGATACTTAACCCCAAATTCCCAAATAACCTCTTTTTGTGTTTTCACAAAGACATTACGAATCACAAGGAAGGATAAAAGCACCCAAGTTCCAAACAGCAAGCAAACAAAACTATGCTCTGGTACTGACCATATGGATAGGTGTGGAACCACAAGAAAGATTCCATTTTAAGTGGTGTCAAAATTCATCAAGAGATCCAGGAGAATTAAAGGATTTCCCTATTTATCTATACAAGTGAACTGAGATCCATATAAAAGCTGGACAAAAAACCAACTAGATTAGATCTAGAAAAACACATCATCCCAACAGACACTGAATTACCCAGCCACCTAAAATTTAACTACTACTACTAGTAGTAGTAACCTGCCTTCAAGTCTTTTCTAACTAAGGGAAACCTATCACATGTCCTTCCTGAAGTGGGAATTGTCTCTTAAACCAATAAATAAAACTTCAATAGAAACTAGTTAAAAATTCCTGAAGGTTTTCAAGGAATCCCTGAGATTCCATCACCCTCTATAAGCTGAAATATCTAATTAGACCCTTTATTAATACTAGGAGGGTATAGTCACCAGAAATCTATATCTCATCAAGAAATTGTGATCATGCAGATATGAAATAGTAACTTTACAATAACTTTGAGTTAGGATCATGGTGGAAGAGATTGTCTTTGAACCTATATGCTCACACAAAGATGCCACATACAATTCAGGCCACTGATTATCCTAACCAGTGACATCTGCTTTGTAAGCATGGGACATCATATTGACAATGAATCTTACCACACCAAAAGTATGAGACCCTCAACTGAGCTGCATGTTCAGACCTAAATCAAATGGTTAGCCCCAACTAGAATAGTCACACTGGATCACTGCAAACATGGTGAGCTAACATTTAAATACATTCTTTTTATTCAGTGGGCTTATTCTATGTGGCACTAACAATTAGATTTAGGCTAAATTCTTCATAGAGTAAAAAGAAATCTTGTTCTATGGAAGAGAACGTCAGCTGGGCTAAGAAGTCCACTCTGGATTTGTGCTGCAATCTCACCCCTCTGTGAAGGAGAGTTGGGAAACCATCAGCCTCACTTCTCAGTGGCAGCAGCAGTTGTGAAATCTCAGGAGGAGGATGCGGCCACCCAGAGTGTGTCAGTTTATCAGCTAGACAGCTGTGATGTGTCTGCAAATGCCAAAGCATAAGCTTCCTGGCAGGGAAAGCAGAGATTGTGGCCAGCACATACAGAAGAGATTCCTGAGTTTCTATTACACTTGAGGTTGGAGCCAGTTTTTGGACCTGCTTGTAATCATATTGAACCACCCCAGTGGCATAAAGTTGAAAGGGCTACAGAAAGACTGTGTTTAGGTGTGTGGTGCCAAGGAAGCTACTAGACTGGTGTTCACTTGTAGGATATGCTCTCATATTAAAGTGATTGCATAATGTGTCAACAGGATATTACAAACAGATGTTTTCTCTTAAGAGTGAAGAGCAAGAGATAGGCAGGTGGAAGAACAAGGTGAATGAGGACAAATGAATGAGAAGACCTCTGCCACCAGAACTATACAACTGATGCTCATATGCAAGGTAATTTTGGGCTACTTACATAGAAGGCACCAGCCCATGTTACACAGAACCTTACTTAAATTCATGAAAATAAGAGGAAGATAGAAAAAGGAACAAAGAGATCTGCTGTCCAAGGGCCCTCTACACAGGTCATATAATGCAGTTTGAAGCCATCTCGAGGTTGGGATATCCAAAAAACATACATCCCTGGTGTGTCCTGCATCCAGACAGAAACAGGAAATTGTGGTTAAATCCATAAATTCTGATGGTGATGGTATAGTCAATGCAGAGCAGGAACCTAAGACCAAACTATGGAGTGCTTGTCAAGACAGGACTAGTGCTAAAGCATTCGGAGGAAGAAACCAGATACATAGATTGGCCGAAAGGTAAACAAACACCTTCCCCTAGAGAGGAAACCACAGAATGCTCACTTTCCCTTTCTTGCTTTCATCTAACATTGATCTTCATTGAACAGGCTGCTTTTTATTAGTACAAACACAAACCAGCAATGAGTGACTATAGATTTTCAGTGGCTGCTAACTCTAACATAGGTTCACCTAAATAGGGTTTGAGAAAATGCAGGGGCAGCTTGAAAGATAATAACAAATGAAAGGGAGAGAGTGAAGGGATGGAAGAAGCTGAATTCTTCTCTTGTGTGTGTAATTAAAGGTAAAGGCTTTCCTCTGACATTAAGTTCAGTTGTGTCTGATTCTGCGGGTTGGTGCTCATCTCCATTTCTGAGCCAAAGAGTCGGTGTTGTCCATAGATACCTCCAAGGTCATGTGGCCAGCATGACTTCATGGACACCGTTACCTTCCTGCTGAAGTGGTATCTATTCTTCTATTCACATTTGCAGGTTGGCAGAAGCTGGGGCTAACAGCAGAAGCTCACCCCACTCCCCGGATTTGAACCAGCAACCTTTCAGTCAAGTTCAGCAGCTCAGTGATTTAACCCACAGCACTGCCAGGGGCTCTGGTGTGTGTATGTACCCTCAAATCACTTGTCCACTTATAATGACTCCATAGGGATTTTAATACTCAGAGGTGCTTTACTTGTCTTTTGATGTAGCCTGAAATTTAAATTTTCGTTGTGTGTTTCAGATGAGCACATGCTTTCCCATGCTTTAATACCAATCCAACAAATGCATGCTTCTGGTCTATAGATACAGTGAAGAATGGTTTTACCTCTCAGGAATTTATCATCCTTGCCAAGAGTATATTTGGAGCTGGCAGCATAGATATGTGTAGGTTCCCACAGTGGTGTAAAGAGGTTGAGAAAGTGGTCAGCTGGGCTGTGCCACAACATTTCCCTCTTAGAACTTTTGATGGTTGCTTGTCCTTGGGGTAAAGCTATGCTTGGTTATTGCACCAGCAGTCAAAGCTATTGTAGAGGAAGGTGCTGGATATCTCTTTACACCACATCTGTAAAAGTGCATAGACCCTTAATATAATTCAGTTATGCTAATGTAAGTCACAAAGAGGATTCCAGCCCTTTTTTTTTAGTTTTTTAACCTTAATTTTTAATTTTTTTTTCATCTTCTACTTCTAAATCCTGGCACTTTTAAAAATACTTCAAAAGACCACTTTTTTCCTTTTTAACTGGTGATCTCTTATTTTATAAACGGCTATAAACTCATCATTGCTGACATTCTTTTCTGCCATACCTTCCCACTTTAGACAATAAAGAAGAATATGTTAAATGTGTCCTACATTTATTCTGGGATATCTATGCAATTTTAGGCTAGTAAAAGAATCCAGGAAACTATCTGCATCATCTAAACTCAAATGCACACACAGAGACATGGTTTACTCCCAAATTTCTTGCTTTGCCTTATCTTAAAGTCAAGGTGAAAAGTGTCAAAGTGCCAGAGCAAAGACCCAAAGAAGAATGTTGATCTGATGGTGAAGAAAAATGACTTTAACAGAGGCATTCTGGAATATCTGCAATAGCAACTAATTATTCCAAACATTGGCACAAATGCCTATAAACAGAGACTGCTGTAAGGATATTGAAATGTACTTTATTTGCTGACATTTATACTCTGGTCAAAACCACACTGGCACACTTAAATCATCCCTTTGTTATCAAAGCTCCCTTGCGCATTGATGTCTACATTTGGCCTCTACTTTGAATTTTATGTTGTCTGGTGCTGATGTGTGGCTACGTAATTTTATTTTCATATTTTGGATTTTGCATAAAGCTTGCCTGAAATTCTGGTTATGCCATGCTTTTAAAACTTTAATAATCCAGGTTTTATTTTATAAGAAGTCTAAAAATAAAAGAAGGCATATGTGACATACATGAGAAGTACCTCGAGTTCCATGCATATTTTGTAGCCACCATCAATCATGGCCATGGAGAAAGACCTCACAATAGCTAAATAAGAATGGTAAAATATAGAAGTAAAGAATATAAATGCCGAAAGTGCAGTGACATTGACTGAGATCTTTTATAAGTTTAAGATAAAATATTGTTTGAGAACTTCTCAACTATCCTCCTCTTCCGAGTAAGAATCCTGGTCATCAACAGCCCTGTTCACATCATTTACTCTTAGGTCTGTGCGTTCCTTGATTGACCCAATCCAACTCTTTTCTTCTGCATTCTTTTTTTCTCACAATCACATCACCTCATGGCAAGTCTAAAATACAATATCTTCATTTTGGTTATTTTGGTTTCTGTGAGAGCTCACCAAAGGAAGTTCCATGGCTGAGTGGGGATTCGAACCCTGGTCTCCAGGGTCTCTCAGATAACTACACCGTGCTGGTTTTCTCTGTGGCCCAACCACAAATGTGACATGTTAGATGAAAAAGGGTGTCAAAAAGTGTCCAGATATTTGCTTCTAGTTTGAAAAAAAAAACAGGAGGGTGGAAGCTTTGATTTTTAATTAGCATAAGGCAGCATACATTAATTTGGGCAAGAATTGCATTCCACACAGGCTATAAAGAGCACAATCCCTKTAGTTTTGCACAAAAAAMACTGTTACCTGGGAGCAATAGATAGCTTCAGAGGTCATAAAAAATAGGTGTGTGTGTGTYGGGGGGGGGGGATGTCAGCCTGTCACCTTCCCATTGCCCWTTCTTATATTATTTACCTGGTTTTATTTATTTATTTATTTATTTGCTGTACTTATATCCCGCCCTTCTCACCCAGAAGGYGGACTCAGGGCGGCTTACAAACCATTGCAATAATTCAATGCCAGATTCAGATAATAACAATATCAATAAATCGCAATATTATAAAACTGTTAAAAAAACAGTGGGTTGCTGTAGGCTTTTTTTGGGCTATATGGCATTCTCTCCAGACATTTCACCTACATCTATGGCAAGCATCCTCAGAGGTTGTGAGGTCGCAACCTCTGAGGATGCTTGCCATAGATGCAGGCAAAATGTCAGGAGAGAATGCCTCTAGAACATGGTCATATAGCCTGAAAAAAYCCTACAACAACCCAGTGATTCTGGCCATGAAAGCCTTCGACAATACATTGTTGAAAACACATACATATCAATTAAAATAGTCTTTCAAATAGTTAAAAACATATCAAAACATTTCAAACATATCAAACTTACATTACATTGAAGCACGATTACAGGTCTTACAGTCCAGTGACTTAAACGGCCAAAACCCTGCATTCTCAAAACAGTGTCACACACCGCCCACCCCACCTAAAATTAGTCCAATCCACCCCACACCCAATTGTCCTTAAGGAATTTCCAAAGGGCTGACGAAAGATTCTCAAAAAGGCATCCAGTTGGTTCAGTATATTTAGACCAGACCAGTCCATTTGGTCCAGTGTTGTGGGCAAGGGGGTAGATTGCTAATAAAAGTTCAACACTAAGTGATGGGCAACAATGACAATAGTGGTTGAACAAGCCAGTAGTGGAACAAAGCAACCAAGGGCAATGGTGGAGGAGGCCCCAAGACTGTCTGTCTGGTTTGAATGCTGCAGCAGCAACGCCAGAGTGGGCAACAATGGAAAAGGCCCAACATTAGAGGCAGCGCAATGTGACCACTCACCAGAGGCTCCTTGCTCAGCTGTTCTACCAGCCTGTGCTGCAAGGTTTTATAGTGGCCAGGAGCATGGTGGAGAGTTGTAGAAGCTTCTATCTCAGCTGTAAATAGCTGAAGAGGTCCTGGCCATCATCTTATTTCCCAAAGGATTATGTAAATTGGTGGCACAGAAAGGCGGCTGCACTTCATACTGGTGAAACTTGACAGTACATAAAAGATACAAGTTATAGTTATAGGTTTTCCTCCTGTTGAGCATCTTTGAATATTAGACTGTTGATGGAAAATTTCAAACTGAAAAACATATGATTGTTTAGTCTTTTGCATATAAAATAGATAGAAAGATAAATTGGTAAGCAGACAGGTAGGCAGACCCCAATTTCTTCTGCTTTGTGCTCAAAATGTGGCAATCTTAATAAGGACATAACTTGATTGTCTCTGTTCCACAACCAGTCCCATAACCGGATTGAAATGGCTCTTGATGACCTATTTCATCCTGAAACCTGAAGCTGAAAGGCCATGAAGCCTAAAAATAGAATGTTTAGAAACAGGGCAATCATTGTTCAGAATGGTGTTGAGGTAGACCCTTGGGATCTTTTGGGATTTGGCTCTAGGACCCTCTTTATGTACCAAAATCTATGGATGTTCACGTCTTGTTACATGCAATAGTGAAGTAAAATGGTGTCCCCTATATAAAATGGCAAAATTAAGGTTTGCTTTTTGAAATATTTTAAAAAATATTTTCAAGTTGTGGGTGATTGAATCTGTGGATGAAGAGTCTGTGAATATGGAGGGCTGACTCTGTTTCCATCCTCACTTTCCTAAGCAGACAGATCAGAAACAGTTCTTGCCTGTTACAGCAGCACCAATAGCTATCCAGCTATTCAGAAGATTATCTAGAATAAATGCTCTGCATACTTCTTAGCCTACAGCAAAGAGCTGCCAAAATCCACCCAAATTTCAATTATATTCCAATTCCAAAGAGAAAAGAACCAGATCTCCTTCAGATATATTATTCTTTACACAGTGTTATACACTATAGTTTAAGACTTCATCATCAGAAAATGTTGTTCAGAAAAAAAAATCATCCTCCAGGGCCAAATTATGAATCTAAACTTTCCCGTAACATTATGTGGCTAGCTGCCCGAAGAGGCCAAGAAAATGAATCCATATTAAATGTCACGCAAACCAGCCACATATGTATAGAGTTTTTAAAAATGTGTCACATTAATTTTAGTTTCAAACATGTTCCTTCCCAAAGGTGTTACCAGTTGCAGCCTTTAAGCTAGAGTTCAATGTAAGGACAAAGATATTTGGCAGCTATCTTCTTTTTGCTCACTGGGATAACAAATTTGCATCTTATAAAGAGACTGTCCTGCCTCCTTCTGATATTTCCCCTTTATTGTGCTTTACTTAATTACAGCTGAAAATGAATGCAGGAAAATATCAATATCAATTCCCTTAATTCAAACTTGCTTGCAATTCAAAACTGATCGGATCCTTGGCATAGAATTTGCACATCCAATTTCCTGGGTTCATTCCCTCATTTCTCTGGAATTTGGGGGACAATAGAACCTATTGAAAGAAAACTTTTATTTGCATCTACATGACTTGTTTCTTGATTTTAAAGGAACCAAGGGTTAAGGTTGTGATTATAATTATGACCAAGGCATGTGGGATGAGGAAGAAGGAGATAACCATTAATTCTTGGTTTATTTGTCTGTTCCTTAATTTGGACAACCTTTATAAACAATTCCATATCAGAAGCTGAAAAAGGAGAGTTAAGGTCACTTGGACCTCCAGGGATAGAAGCATCTGGTAGGATCTGTAACTACAAACCTGCTCGTTCAGCAGAAGGGCAATCCATCCAGAAAAGGGGAAGGCTATCTCCCTCGAAAAAACAAGATCTGTGCATCCTCAAGGACTGAAACACTTCTTTGTAGGAAGGTGTGCACTATTTATTTGCTGGAGACTTTTTTCCTCTGACACATATTTCCTGGCTGACAATAATTTTGGACCACATTTTTGTTCATCTGCTTGTCTTGTAATGTTTTGGATTTGGTTGCTTTGACTTATTTTGCCCTTTTCCAAAATCTCTGACACGGAACTGTTCACAAATCGTATTAATGAAATAAACCAGGCAGGATTGTGCATTGTACTTGTTCAAACTTTCCATTTGTTCAGATCAAAGAATTGTATGTGAGAACAAGTGTCGGCATCGAAAATGCTTTCTACACAGTCAAGAATATAGATTTCCATCCCTTCCCTCCAGTTCCCAGTCTTTATTCCTTCTCATCCCAAACTCTGTGGCTGATTCTTTCTATCTTCCAGAACTGCCTTTTATTTAGTACACAATACCATCCCTTCTTCTTCCTTGATTGCAATTCCATGATGTATTTCTAGACCAGAGTATATTTCTGGCCAATGAAATGTCAAAATGGTCAGCCAATGGGGAGCAGATTGTTTCCATGAAAGGCTACTAAATCTTTCTGCAGAAAGGAAAGCTTCAGCTGCAAGGCTGAAGTGTTTGCTAATATTTGTGCGTTGGTAGAGAAAATAAGGAATTCTGCATGAGCTGTTTTGACTGGGTCATGAACTGACATGGCGTTCACTTTCAAATGGTCTTTGGGGATGACGCAGTCTTAAGCCATTTTGCATATATATAAACTATTGTGCATTTTGTCTTGAGTTTCTACGGAAACGTCATACATAACCTTTATTAGAATGCCAGGTTCAACATTTTGGTAAATACCAACATTGTAGAAATGTCTTTATAACAAGTATCAAGGGTTTACATACAATAAAAAGAGAACTGGATGTCCTGAAACTGACCACATGGATGAAACTTTAAAGTGCAAGCAGTTTACTGGAAACTGCTGTAACTTTCTAGTAGCCTTGCAGTAATTTTGTATAATGGTAAATTTCCAAACATTTTTCAAGATCCATTTGGAAATGATTAGGCTCATGTTACTTCCCCCTGTGCTATTATTTAAGAAATGTCTCTAGGCTGAGACATTTTCAGGCATTCTCAGATGGAGCACTGGAGAAACAAAATGGTGCCTTTTCCTATAGTAATATGGTCTTCTTCCATTCCACGCATAATCAGTTGGACCCAGGTGGACTTCTCTGAATAGAGGCCCTTCTGCATTCCTAAGAAGAAGAGCATTTGGATTCAGCTCCATGTCTTTGTGTTCTCTGAATGTAATCTTCATCCTACTGTGTTAGATATGTAAACGCTAGTTATGTGGAAGGGCTCGGCCATTTGACCAGAGAAAAACTAATCCAGTTTGGAAAATTTTAGCCTTCTTTTTTAGCATCACATTAGCAGAGTAAATCGCAGTGGGTGAGCAGAGGCAAAAAAGAGAATTGTAGGATAGCTTGCTTTGTAAATAAGATACAGGCACAGTCAAAGCTGACTTAATGATTGATAACAGCACCCCCTTAGCATGCAAAGGAATATATATATTCATTATGCCAGAAAACAAAAGACTCCACATCATCTGGTTAATGTAATTAAAATAGTTTACTCAGAAAAAATGTGTAAAAGGGATCACACAGGCACATGATAACTTCATTGGAGAACATCAAAAGATAGACTTCATTGGAGAACATTAAAACATGAGTATATAGAGAAATCAAATTTGCAAATGTAGAGGGCCAATTTTAGAGCCACTTCATATGGACTGCATTGACCACTTACAGTCTCATTGCTTAATGACTGGATAGAGACAAGGAGAGTGCTGCCATCTTTGCATTTCATGTGCAAGCATCCTCAAACAACTGTCCACTGTTGGGAACATCAGGTTGGTCATAATCTAGCCTCAATCACCCTTGGTATGTTCTTATCAAATTGAGAGATGGTTTCTATCATTCCTGTTTCCCAAGAACAAGAAGTCTCTTTGCCAATTCTCTGAAACAAGACTGTCTCACTCTTTGAGAGAAAATAATGAAGCCAGGATGAAGTTCATCAGAACAGAGTTTAATGGCTCTTCCTGCAATTATGTCACTGGTTTTACATCTTGAGAGCAGAGCATAAAATCTTACCCACAAAAGGAATATCACCTGCAGGAGTGGGTGCACTAGGGCCTAGTTCCCTGTTCTGGACCCTTTAGGGGCCACACTGAATGGCAGCGTACTAGGGGTGCGGAGGAAAAACCAGATGTGGTTGGAAGTCCACTGCTAATTTTTTAAGGGTAAAATAATGGTAGGCGTGAGCAAACCCACTGGACCAGGGGCCCAGAACCCTCCTCCATGTGCTTTACCTCCCCAAACATAACGATACCAAATAATATCTCCATTGTGGTCTCTCTCAAAATTGTGAGAGGAAGCAATGCTGTTTGACTTCCTGACAAAATGATAGTTTGGGTTGTGAAGCAAATAATAATAATAATAATAATAATAATAATAATAATAATAATAATTTATTTGTAGATTGCCCTCTCTCCCTGAAGGGACTAAGGGCAGTTTCCGACATATATGGCAAACAAGCAATGCCAGAAAGGAAAAACATACAAATAAATTACATGAAAATAGACCACCTCAATCAATATAAACTAACTTTAAACATAATCACAGACAAAAATGGATATATTCCTAGTTTCCAACAGACCTCACAACCACTGAGGATGTCTGCCATAGATGCAGGCAAAACGTCAGGAGAGAATGCTTCCGGAACATGGCCATACAGCCCGGAAAACTCACAACCCAGTGATTCAGGCCATGAAAGCCTTCGACAATACAGACAACAATAACTGACAATGTAAATTTAAATGACCCATACAAACATAAACACTTAATATAAATTTATTACTAGATAAAAACATCTAAAAACTAATTTCTAAAATCTTATAAAAACGACATGATATGCATTTTATTGGTAGAATACTGGAAAAGATCCAGCTCTACTGTTGGGCAAGATTAGATTCTGGATCTTTATAAAGTCTGGGAAGTTGACTGTGGGATTAAAGATCCCAGAATATCCAAACCAACATGGCCACTGGGACTCTGATAAAAGTAGTCCAAAACAGTCACTTTCCAATGCTCTCAGTCTTCCAGAAGGATAATCTATATATATAAATGCTCTATTCATTTTGAGTGACATCGTAACTCAAAATTCACTTGATGAACTACCGTCAAATTTGGACACAAGATACCTACTAACTCAAGTGACCATCACTAAAAAAAATGGTTTTGCCATTTGGGAGTTGTAGTTGCTGGGATTTATAGTTAACCTGCAATCAAAGAGCATTCTGAACTCCACCAGTGATGGAATTGAACCAAACTTGGTACACGGAACTCCCGTGACCAACAGAAAATACTAGAAGGGTTTGGTGGGCATTGACCTTGAGTTTCGGAGTTGTAGTTCACCTACATCCAGAGAGCACTGTGAACTCTAACAATGAAAGATCTAGGCCAAACTTGACACGAATACGCCATATGTCCAAATATGAACTCAGATGAAGTTTGGGGAAAACAGACCTTGACATTTATGAGTTGTAGTTACTGGAATTTATAGTTCACTTATAATCAAAGAGCATTCTGAACCCTACCAACAATAGAATTGGGCCAAACCTCCCACACAGAATCCCCATGACCAACAGAAAATACTTTGGCGACCCCTCTGACACCCCCTCATGATCCCCCCAAGGATAATGACCCCAGGTTGAGAAATGTTGCCTTAAGACCCTCCAACTCTCTTCATTAGGGGAAGAAAACATAATCAAAGCCCTCCTGTCAGAGAGCCATCGATCCATAGATATAAATAGATATATATGATTCACACACATGTATATGACAGATATGGTATCATAGATTTGAAAGGGACCCCTAAAGAAGGACAATTATATGTTGTATGTTCCAGAGAAGTCAAACCAGACAATCTCTACATCAACACTGACAAAGAAACAACAACAAAACATTGTTTACTCTACAAGCATAAATAAATTACATATATTAGAAACCAACACTTTCTCATTACTTTTTAATGGAAATCTTTATTTCCATTCTATGTTTGATGTTTTTTCTTATGTCTATTATAGCAGGTTTTGTTTTTTATTTAATTTTAGTTGTTAAATTATAATTCGTGTTTATATGCTGGGTTGTATCAATTTTGTTATTATGGATGCATTGTTGTTATATTTGGGCATTGAATGTTTGCCTTTTATGTTTGGAATCCACCTTGAGCCTCTTCGGGGAGATAGAGCGGAATATAAATAAAGTATTATTATTATTATTATTATTATTATTATTATTATTACTTAATTTTCCAGATCACCAGACTGGGCCACAGCAACACGTGGCAGGGGATGGCTAGTAATATATAAATCTGCTTAGCTTGGGGCACTCATTTGACTGTAAGATTTTGAAGCTCTTCCCATAAATCCTGTCCTTTTTTCCTCCCTCCCTCCCTCCCTTCCTCCCTCTCTCTAAGCAAATGCCCCATCCAATCTACTCAGGGTAAGCATCATTGTAACCCCATATCTAAAGAGAGCTCTCTAATCCCAGTTGTTTGCATCATGGATCAAACTGGGTTACATGTTTTAATACCCAGCAATCGTCTATGACAATGGTGACTGTAGGCTACTAATCCCTTGTTATTTATTGCCATTCACAGAAGCTACTGGACCATTTCCTTCACATTTGGCTTGCTGTCTAGAAAGGTGCAAAAACTATGACATTTGATCAACTCTTTTTTAGTTCCATATTAAGCATAAAGTTATATTAATATATTGTATACATTTTAGCAGGTCTTTGATTCATATCCATAAACTGTCAACCAAGTTTTCATAACAGCTACAAATGATGTCCAAAACAGTAAGAATAAAGTACAGCATCATAACAATCTGTGGGCTAGTATCCTCTTCAATATTTACAATGCCATAAGCTAAATTTACAACATCAAACATTTTGAAATTAATTTTTATTGTTATACCATGGCAATGACCAAAAGTGCCCCCTCCCTTAAAATTAACCTACCACGGAAGCTAGGGATTTCTGAAGCCCTGGAGCGTATGGAGGGCAGTGAAGAAATACCTCAGAAAAGCACTTCACTGCTGGATACTTCTTCATTTACTACCTCACTTTCAACTGTCTCAGAAATTCCTATGTTAGTGAGGTTGTCAGACTTCTAAGGTAGGTTTTCAGGGATCATATCAGTTAGCGTACAGAACAAGTTGTTATAGTTATATCTCCCAATCCTTGCTTTTATATATTAAAGAGATCCATGCAATTAAAGGCATCATGGTTGGTTGTTACCCAAAATTCTCCTTGGAACATCTTAGAAATGGCTTGACAACTGTCCTGTCTACAGCTTTTCCTTCTGCACTTGCCTCCCAAATGGTTGGCTTTGAATTCAGTGGAGAATTCTAGGCGACATAGTCAAAAAATAAGTTCCTCGAGGTTTGGTTTGATACACTGGCCAAGATAGATATACCATAGTTGTAAACGTTCTCCCAGTTTCTTCTTTATTTATTTTAATGCAGGCTAACCAATGCAGACTGTGGCCAGGAAATCAGAAGACGCTTACTTCTTGGGAGGAGAGCAATGTCCAGTCTCGATAAAATAGTAAAGAGTAGAGACATCAGACTGGCAACAAAGATCCGCCTAGTCAAAGCCATGGTATTCCCTGTAGTAACCTACGGATGTGAGAGCTGGACCTTAGGGAAGGCTGAGCGAAGGAAGATCGATGCTTTTGAGCTGTGGTGTTGGAGGAAAGTGCTGAGAGTGCCTTGGACTGCGAGAAGATCCAACCAGTCCATCCTCCAGGAAATAAAGCCCGACTGCTCACTGGAGGGAAAGATACTAGAGACAAAGTTGAAGTACTTTGGCCACATCATGAGGAGACAGGAAAGCCTAGAGAAGACAATTATGCTGGGGAAAGTGGAAGGCAAAAGGAAGAGGGGCCGACCAAGGGCAAGATGGATGGATGGCATCCTTGAAGTGACTGGACTGACCTTGAGGGAGCTGGGGGTGGTAACGGCCGACAGGGAGCTCTGGCGTGGGCTGGTCCATGAGGTCACGAAGAGTCGGAGACGACTGAACGAATGAACAACAACAAACCAATGCAGTTATAAGTTATAAAAGATGGGCGCGGGAGAGGATAAGGGGGCTTCTTTTGTATCTGAAACTGTGTGATGCCATCAGATGCTTTGTCATGGGGTCTGTAGTGTTAAGTCTTCTGTTTTGCTTAAAGACAGTTCAAGCTACTATGACTGGAGAGTTCTTGAACAAACTGTACCAACATGGAAACTGAGTTCTGAGTATATGGAGTACATGTCAGTATACACAAATATGTCTTTGTATTTTATATATATCCAAATCCATATATTCTGCTCTTGGCGGATAAGATCTCTGATTTTCCTAGAACCTGGAAGGCTGAGTAAACTGGTAGAGTGCCATTTTCCATGTTTAATGCTTTTAGTTGAAAATCCCATGCTTTGCTTGCAGTAAATTTTGTGTACTAATTTCTTTTGCCATGCCAGTTCCACTACTGCTGCAAGACCTTTTTTTTTTTTACTCCCATCAGTATCTTCACTAGTATTAATGCACCTCTATAATGGTATTTCTGGTTTGTGATGCAAGAATGGAGCTAGTAAAAACATAGAAAAAATAGAGAATTTATCAATACAGAATTGAATAAATAGAATATGGACCATAGCTCTGTCTGAGAAACTAATATACAAATTAGAGAGAGGAAAAATAAAAGATAATTTGATTGAGGCCATATGGAAACCATTTATAATATGTGCCAAAGCAACAGCAAATTCAAAACACCCTCAGATCAAGAAATATTTTGGTTAGATGGCTAGGGTAAGATATGCATATTATTAAGAAAACTAAATAATAAAGTAGATAATAATTTATCAGTTAGAGGACTGACAGGGAAGTAAAGAAAAGGTAAAGGTTTCCCCTGACATTAAGTCTACACATGTCTGACTCTGGGTGTGTGTGTGTGCACGCGCGCATGTGTGCTAATCTTAGTTTCTAAGCCGAAGAGCCTGCATTGTCCCCAGACACCTCCAAGGTCATGTGGTCAGCATGGAGTGTCATTACCTTCCTGCAGAAGTGGTACCTATTGATCTAGTCACATTTGCATGTTTTCAAACTGCTAGGTTAGCAGAAGCTGGGGCTAACAGCGGGAGCTCACCTTGCTCCCCAGATTCGAACCACCAAGCTTTCAGTCAGCAAGTTCAGTAGCTCAGTGGTTTAACCCACTGCACCACCAGAGGGAAGTAGTAGTATGTAAACACCTGTGACTTGGGGATGGGATGAATTATTAATAGTAATGTATAATGTGCAATAAAGAAAAGGTATTTTTTAAAAAAAAAACATTAAAGGAATAAAAGAGAATGTGATATGCAGTGTAATCTAATGCCTATTTTCTCAGGACTAAATTCCACTAAATTAATGTGATTTATTCCTGAACAAGTGTGCATAGAATTGCAGACTAACGGACACTGAAAGGTCTGTGTGTGCAAGACCTGAAATATGGAGTGTTGAAACAAGAAAAATCTTGCAGTATCTTGAAGTGATGTGACAAACTTCTTTCTTGCAGATGAAAGCATCAGTGAATTTTCTACACATCCTTCCCCTGTTCCACGACCGGGCAAGTTTAAGGAGGCCTTATCCAAGGATTTCACACAAGCATCCAGCCTGGGTTAGTTTCCGTCACATTCCCTTTCATGGTTCTTGTTACATAAATGTGTTCCTAGTTAAATCCATTTCTTGCTGTTTGCTGCTTTATCTCTTCCTGAGACTTCAGGGCAATAAACAAACTGTTTGTCATTTTGTTAAAGCAGTAAGAGAGATAAGTGTTCCAGAGCTAGACAGGCATAAGGACATAATTTGTGGCTAATGAAAAACCAACAAAAATGGCTGTTGAGATGAAGAGGGATGTTGTAAGAGCAACAGGAGCAGCCTGGATTGTTTGGAAATGGTTTTCAATCTCAGATCTTCAGAGTCATTCCCAGAGACCATACTGAGCCCAGGAGGCTATGCAGGGGTGTCTGCCAAGTTGTCGCTGCTTCAAGGCAGCTTCCCCCTACGTGAAAGTAAATGAATCAATTTCCCAATTCACTTGGGTGGGGGGGGGGGGGGGATAAATGGCAGAATAAAAGTCTTGAGGAGGGGATGCCCACTCTTTGCTAAAACTCCCTGGGCAATATGATTCTTATCTATGTGTGATTTTTCTTCTTCTCAGATTTTTGTTTCTTCAGATCCAATAAGATAGAACTATTCACTTGAAAAATGAAGAGGTTCTGGAATTTGGTATGTATAGAGTTGCTAGATTTAAGGAACTGACTCTTATCTCAGAACTTGGACCCTTAAGTCCAGTTTGCAGGGCAAAGAGGAGGAATTTCAGGACAAACATATTGCCTCAAATACTTGTTTTCCTCAATCTTTTTTTGGCCAGGGACCACTTTAACCAGGGACCACTCTCCAACACTAGTACCAAAAGGTTATGAATCAGTTTTTGGTCAACTTTAGATTTGGTTTGGGGTGCTTATTCAGAAAATAGCATTGGATAGACCACATCAGCTCTAGTTTCTGATACAGAACATATGCCATGGTCAATGACAGGGAAGAAGTGGCAGGCAGCACAAAAGGAGAGGAATTAAAATGTTGTTGTTTATTCATTCAATCACTTCTGACTCTTTATGGCCTCATGGACCAGCCCACACCAGAGCTCCCTGTTGGCCATGTCCACCCCCTGGTCCTTCAAGGTCAAGCCAGTCACTTCAAGGATATCATCCATCCATCTTGCCCTTGGTTGGTCACTTTTCCTTTTTTTACTTCTATTTTCCCAGCATCATTGTCTTCTCTAAGCTATACTTTCTTCTCATCATGTGGCCAAAGTACTTCATCTCTGCCTCTAATATCCTTCCCTCCAGTGAGCAGTCGGGCTTTACTTCCTGGAGTATGGACTGGTCCATAGGCATTCTCAGAACTTTCCTCCAACACCACAGTTCAAAAGCATCTATCTTCCTTTGCTCAGCCTTCCTTATGGTCCAGCTCTCACATCCATCGGTTTCTATGGGGAATATCATTGCTTTAACTATGCGCATCTTCGTTGCCAGTGTGATATCACTACTCTTCACTATTTTATCGAGATTGGTCATTGTTCTCCTCCCAAGAAGTAAACATCTTCTGATTTCCTGGCTGCAGTCTGCGTCTGCAGTAATCTTTGCACCTAGAAATACAAAGTCTGTCACTTCCTCTATGTTTTCTCCCTTTATTTGGCAGTTATCAATCAGTCTGGTTGCCATAATCTTGGTTTTTTGGATTTTTAACTGCAACCCGGCTTTTGCACTTTCTTCTTTATTTTGTTTATTAAAATAAAATAAAGGGGAAGGAGGCCCGTGGACCAGATTTTTATCCTCGTGGCCCACAAGTTAAGAACCACTGGGTTAGACCAAGCTTCTTTATATAAAAAGCACATCTTGTGCAACTATAATGAATGCTTAAGGTATCAGACTTAAGACCTCATTAGATAGTGGTGTCTCCCCATTCCCACACACTTGTAATCCATTTCAAGGATGACTTGCTATGGAGCCCATCAGACAATGTCTCAAGACTTCTGGGAGTCATCCATTGTCTTCCACCTTTGAAATTGTCTTGAAGTATTTTGAAAGGGGGAAGAAGAGGAAATGGGGGCAATCATTTTCTGAGTTCCTGATGTGCTCGAAAATGGGAGAAAGTGCTTTAAAACACATGGGCTTGGATCTTGTCAAATTTGCCAATTGCATCTCGTTTCAGTAATTTAGAGTAGTAGGTGTTCCAATGAGCAGTATTCTTGAAAGACCGATCCCTTTTTAAATACATCACAGAAAGAAATTGTACAATAGAAAGATGTCAGTACTCTGATGTAGCTGTCTTCCAGGATTTCAAAGATTTTCACATTTAAAAAAGAATGTGGAATGGGCAGGGAAAGTGCTTACCTGGGTGATGGTTCCGAACATGGGGAAGTATGGGGAAAAGGCTGAAGAACATATACGTGTGATGGGAGCTATTAAAATGAAATGATCTGCTTTGAGATGAAATGCTACAATTTGTGCTGCAGCAAAGAGGAATTGCTTTACTGAGCATTATTGTCTTTTCTTCAGCATGACCTCTCAAAGAAATTGATTTTCTTTCTGTTTAGATTTTAAATGTATGGACAGATGTTGGGAAAACAGTGGTCCCTTGGAATCTGCTGGGGTTTGATTCCCCTGTGGAATCAAAATCTGTGTAGAGTATATTCAAGTCCCATAATGTTCAGTGTCATAGTAAATAGTGCCCTTTATATAAGGGCACTATTTTTGAGGGTTATTTATTAAAATAGTATTTTCAAGCCCTGGATCACTGAATCGATGGCTATAAAATCTGTGGATTTTATAGAGAGCTAGTCAGAATTATCCATATCTTGTACAGGTGTATAATTACAATTGTATAATTACAATTACATACATCTGAATACAATTCTTTCACTTGTTCATGCTAAATGTATGCCACTTATTTAGTGAGGCAAAACTTGTAACTGTAACATAGAATCATAGAATCATAGAGTTGGAAGAGACCTCATGGGCCATCCAGGCCAACTCCCTGCCTGGAAGCAGGAATATTGCATTCAAAGCACCCCTGACAGATGGCCATTCAGCCTCTGTTTAAAAGCTTCCAAAGAAGGAGCCTTCACCACACTCCGGGGCAGAGAGTTACTCTGCTGAATGGCTTTCACAGTCAGGAAGTTCTTCCTAATGTTCAGATGGAATCTCCTTTCTTGTATTTTGAAGCCATTGTTCCGAGTCCTAGTCTCCAGGGAAGCAGAAAACAAGCTTGCTCCCTCCTCCCTGTGACTTCCCCTAACATATTTATACATGGCTATCATATCTCCTCTCAACCTTCTCTTCTTCAAGCTAAACATGCCCAGCTCTTTAAGCCGCTCTCCATAGGGCTTGTTCTCCAGACCCTTGATCATTTTAGTCACCCCCCTCTGGACACATTCCAGCTTGTCAATATCTTTCTTCAATTGTGGTGTCCAGAGTTGGACACCTATATGCTTTACCATATAAGCAAATCTCATTTTATCTGCTACATCATAGGATGTTTAAAGGAAAGCACAAAGAAACAGAAATACACATACAACCATTGTGATTTAACTGGAGGATTCAGACCAAAGTGTCCTGAAAAAATGGTATTTCATCAGCATACAGTATCTATTGGAATTCCTTAGAGAACTGGTTCTAAACCATGACATTAACCTAGTGACTCCGCTAACAGCAGAGTTGCCAAGTTTTGATTCCAGGAATACCGCTTGTTTGGGATGAGGCCAGGGGACAAAGGCAAATTCTGTCGGTCAGGGCCAGAGTATGGGGGGAAAGGTAGATCAGGAACTGAGATGGTTCTTGGGTGCAGATGGGAGAACCAAACGTAAAGGTAGATATGGGGAATACAAGAATGAGTTTGTCCTGTTTGAAAATCTACTTTGAGTTACATGACATCACTTTATGTTTGTAAAATGTTGGCTGGGTGGAGGTGAAAGAGGTACATACATAAAGGCATCTGAAAATAGATTCCTTAGCTCTGTTGAACAGCTATTACTTTCCAGTAGATAACGTTTTTGATAGCTTTTGAACTCTAGTCTCAATGTTTGTTTGTGCCATATTAAATGTATCTGTGCTTCCCAGAAAATTTTGCCAAATTACCCAACCTTACTGGTGTTTGGCCAGAATCACGAGAAGGTGGCCCAAGTAGATTTTGAAAAGCTTGTAATTCTTTCTCAGCTATAATGCATGGGTTAGAATGAATTTTTAAAATGGTTGGATTGTATACCAGTTCTAGTTTCCAAAGCTCTACAGCACTAATAAGGTTTTCACGCTGTTTTAAGATACGCTGATAGACATTATGAAGATCCTGCACATCTCTGGTCAATTCTCTTTACCAAAAGGTGATAAACCTGGGGGAGGAAAGTGAGGCTGAGCACAGCAATCTTGATATCAACAAATTGTTACTTGGTAAACACCAAGAGAAAAGGAATTTAACTATCTGTGTTCAACCCTAAAGTTAAATTTACTTGGAATAAGCATTGTTTGTCCATTTTGAACACTGTCCAATTATGTTCTCCAACAAAAGTGGAAACATCAAGTACGGGGCACCTGCTGGCTAGGAGTGGATATAATTTGTGTTGATTTGTGGGCTTGAGCCGTAGCCTGCATGGCCAATTATGAGGAATTATGGGAATTGTGGTTCCATAATGTGCAGAGGACCACGAGTTGTCATCTGTTGGTGTAGAACATTTTGCCTAAAAAAGGAAAGCTAACTTTTAAATCCATTTTCAAACATAAACAAACAATCAATAATCAATAACCAATGGTGAGCAGGAGGCAATTGAGAGCACAGGGCTGGCAAAAATGGTCAGTATTGGAGGCTTTACCAGTTTCAGAGGGCTGAGCTTGGCCAGAAAGCTAATGCAGAATGTGAAAGAGCTTGCACTAGATTCAGTATTATTAGCAAGCATGTTGCATCTGTTTAGGAGCTGACGTTTCCTTTTGTTGACTGCTGGAACTATTGGCTTTGTCTTAATTAAGAGCAGCTGCAACGGTTGCCATTGAAACTCACTGTGATTCTGACCAAGCAACACTCACAGTCAGATGTATGACAAGGAAGAGTTGGCAGGTTCTTTAGAGCAGTTCAGGCCAACTCAATTAAACCACATTGTCAGCTGTGCCATTGAAAATTCCCATGAACATCAATTACACACCAAAGTGATAGAAACACTCTGTTATTGCAAGATTTACTTAGCAGTTATGTAGAGATTGCTCTAGGTGACTTTGGACAGATGGCTCAACCAAGTGGATAGCACCATGTAATCAGGGTTAGTTACTAATGGATGTTGTGCAATTTATGAAGTATGAGTTAACATGTGGGCTGGAATTCTGTATTGAAGTTATGTTATTTACACAGCCTACATGTTCACAATTGTGACAGTATGGCCACAATCATAACAGTTTCCTGATTTAGCTTTTCTAGGCATCAGCCACTCTGAGCAACAAAGGTCTGTTGTCCTGTTAACTGGGGAATAGGAGACCGATGCCCCCACTGCTCTCCAACCAGCTAACTTCAGTGGGACACTTAGAAGCAGGATTCCTGTCACAATTCCTCTTTGCTGCAGAGATAGCTGGTGGGAGGAGTTTGGAAACATCAGTTTGTTGTTCCCAATCAACAGGAGCAAAGATCTCCATTGCTCACATCAACTGCTCCCTTGTAAAGTGGGATTAAGGTGCTTGTGCCAGGGGACACTATTTGGTTAAATAAAGCACAAAACTAAAAACAAGACAGGTTGCTTAAGGGGGATCCAGGTTTTACTCAATGTAAACACCTTATTGAACCACTTATCCTTAATGAACCACTTACCCTTTAACCAGTTCGCATATTGGCCTCCTTCCCTCCTCCAAAATTAGTCTGCTGTTGCTTGATGCTTGTTTATTATTGTTATGCTGTTTTATGCTATTTTAATTTGTTATTGTTCTGTTTTTAATTGCATTTTGCGTGGGCTTGGCCCCATGTAAGCCGCCCCGAGTCCCTTTGGGAGATGGAGGCGGGGTAGAAAAATAAACTTCTTCTTCTTCTTCTTCTAAATATAGCTTCCTCAAAGCAAATTGGGATGCTACCTAAATTTGTGATACCATCTCAGTGATACAAGATTTTAACATATTCTGATATTGACTACATTTCCCCTTCAAGCTCTATCTTAAAGAAAAACAGCAGTCAGAGGGTGCTTCCAGACAACAGTGGGTTTTAATCAGGGGCAAAAAATCCCGGGACTTCAGAAGAGGTCCATATACAGACCTGTTGGTCCTGGGATTTCTGGCTCTGTCAACCACACTTGCTGTTTCTTTGCAGAATTTAGAGGCTCTCAAAATGGCCACTGCAAAGCTTCTGGGTTTTTAAAAAGAAACTCAAGATATGAAGTTGTGAAGATGCGAATCACTGTATAAGTTCAGTTCCTGGGTTATGTAAACTGCAGGGCAGGCATGTAGCCGGGGGGGGGGGGGGGGGGCCGGGGGGGCTTCAGCCCCCCCCCCCGAAATTCTCATGTTGGTTCGCGAAAAGGCCTTACTGGTGCATTATTTAAACTGTTATGTTTATTCATATCATGATCTGATCACCATACTCAATATATCCCATATGCATGGGGGTATTGGGGTAATGATACAAAAGGTTTGCTAGGCTAGACCCTCTTTCACTCAGACTCAGCCCCCCCGAAACCCCCCTGAAAAATTTTACCCCCCCCCCCCCCGAAACGAAATCCTGGCTACGGGCCTGCTGCAGGGCCATCTATGCAGACAGGGTATTGTTCCTGGGTTATATAAGCTGTAAGGCCATCTGTATAGACACGGTGTTGTTCCTGGTTTATACATGCCTGTTCCTGATTGCTCTTATTGTGAAAAGGCGTACAACATTGACTAGGGGGCCACAACTTTGTCCTGGCCAGAGAAAATGTTACCTCCACACATTTCATAAAATATCTGGCACACAAACAAAGTTTTTGTGTTCTACTCAACTGTTCCTTTCTTTTTAGGAACTGGCCACTCAGGAACAAACATCTAAAACCCAGGAACAAACATAGATAAAACATCATGTTATTTCCGAGTACAAGGGCATACAGACAGTCAAAGATACGGATTTTTGGCTCAGAACCAGGATATTCCCACACCTGAAAATCTCATGTTTTTTGCTGTTTCTAGTGATTGTTTCCACGTTTACAGGGAATGGTGTCTGGCCACCTTCTTATCTGCTGCAGAAGCTCCTGGGGCCCTGATTCTAGTTTTTTCCAACAGTATTATTCTTCAGAAGCAGAACATACAACAATAATCTCAGGTCTCATCACTAGCCAAAGCTTATTTCCTGCTCAGCTTTCCACTGTTGTATTTATGCCTTCTCTTTTGCTTTAGTAGTTGTAGTGACTGTTGTCTTGCCAGTAAAGATTAGTGTAATCTGAAAAGAAAACTGTCTGAAGGTCACAAAATATTTCAGAAAGAACAAGTTACTATTTTGAGGGGAGGGGTAGGAAAAGGAGATTATGGGAGGAGTATGAGAAGTCCACTTCCCTAGCTTGAAAAGATGTCTCAGGTAAAATCCAAGTATCTATACTGGACCTTGTTAGACACCTGGAAACTTCAGTTAGTTTGTTACTTGAACAGATTTAGAAACCAACAGTTCTTAACCATGTAAAAGAGTTTCGGAACTGGAAGCTTAGTATTTTTAAAGGGCTGAACTTTTAGCTAATAAGCTTAAAATCTTGTATTCATCATGTTGCATTTATTTAATTCCAAAAACAAAAGCTGATCAGCCCTATAAAGAAAATCCATGTTGGACTGGGCCAAAGACCCATCTATTTAGGCATACTGTTGCCACAATGATCTATGGGAAGCCCAAGAGCAGGAGCTCTTTCAAACCATGCTAACACCTTGATTCTAATCTAATAGCACTGTAATCGTGTGGTGCAAAAGGGCCCCAGAACATGTGTATACAAGTAAAGATAAAGGTTTTCCCCTGACATTAAGGCCAGTCATGTCCGACTCTGGGGGTTGGTGCTCATCTCCATTTCTAAGCCGAAGAACTGGTGTTGTCCATAGACACCTCTAAGGTCATGTGGCTGGCATGACTGTGTGGAGCGCCATTACCTTCCTGCTGGAGTGGTACCTATTGATCTACTCACATTTGCATGTTTTTGAACTGCTAGGTTGGCAGAAGCCGGGGCTAACAGCTCACCCTGCGACCTTTTGGTAAGCCTGCGACCTTTTGGTAAGCAAGTTCAGCAGCTCAGTGGTTTAACCCTCTGCACCACCAGGGGCTCCATATGGGTATGAAAGGGCTTGGCAATTGTTTTCTTGTTGGTAAATGCATTTATGATGGCCCCATGAAGGAGAGACCTAAACCCAACAGCCCTGCTCAGGTCTTGCAGATTCAGGGACGATGCTGGAATGGCATCCTGACTACATTTTTGCCAAATCCATCTCCACTTCCACCTACACATACAGGACCCCCAAATCACATGGGGGTTTATTCCCAATATGATCATACTGGCTGAAGGATTCTGTCAGCTGTAGTCCAAAAGAGAACTTTGTAAAAGCGCTGAGATTTATAGACCCAGAAAAATCAAAAGGGATCTGGAAAGGATGGTTTGGAGAAGTTCAAGGTTAATAAGGATCTCTTTTGCCACATAGTTTTCAATGCAAGGCTTCCCATTTGGGATTTTTCAAAGCCACACATGTTGGGGGATTTCTGCCAATAGACACAGTTCAGCGGGTGAGAAATCTGTCTGCCTCTTGCAGAGGATTAAAAGGCAAAGAGACCCAATAAGCAACTCCTTTGCCCGTAGGCTATGCCACTCCGCAGAGCACCTGCCCTTTGGTTCTTCTCCCTAACTCTGGCCTTTTCCATCCTCCTTCCAAATTCTCCCTCTCATTTCCCCTTATCCCACAACTATTACTGGTGGTCTGCTGCATGCTGACCAGATGTTTTCCCCATGCTATTGTAAGATTATTTTTAAAGTGGCTTCTTAGAACAGATGCTCCAGTATCCTTGCCTTGGCTGGAAGTGCTCTGCTTAAGAAGAGCAGATTGTGTTGCTGCTGCTGTTCTTTTGATCTAAAAGGCAGGAGGGAGGGAAGGAGGGAGGAGAAGGGATAGAGGACAATCCCACACAAACGGCACTGGCTCTCAGCACAGCTTCTTTGGCAGAAGAGCACCTGGGTGGGTGGGTTTCTCCAGCTTCCTTGCTCCTCCTCACTGGTGTGGTCTGCAGCTGTTTCAGCTGGGCCTTTCTTCTGAAGCTCAGGCTCCCCCACAATGACCCCATCCCTTGCTCCCACTGGTTTCTTTTTCACACATGCTCAGCGGAGTGTTAGCATTGTGAGTTCCAAATTATTTTCTGATGGCTGCCAGTGTTGCAGCTGCATCACCTGCCTGCTCATGGTGGCCAGTTCTGCTAGCTTGCCTGCTGATTGTTTCTCACACGTAAAAGTTCTGAGCACTAAACAACAACACCTCATCTCTTCCTTTTTAAAAAAATACTTTTTATTAATGAACAGTTTTAACATAAATATGATAAAAGAGAAAATAGGAAAGGCAGGGGGGTTCCTTAGGGTGGGGAGGGGGGGAGGGAGAGGGAAGAGGGGATAGGATAATAGAGGGAAAGAAAAGAAAAGAAGGGAAGATAAGCAAGAGGGAAAGGAAAAGAAAGAGAAAGAGTGTGTGAGAGAGAATGGGGATTGAAGAGTTTGACTTCCAGTCTTCTCAACTATGATTATCGACTTCTGTTATTTCCATATGATCTGTTTAGAATCAGCTTTCTCCTTTCCTGTTCTCTCATGGTGTGACATTAACTGCTTATATGTCTTCTTAAATGTCCACTATCAATGTAATGTTTTCTTTGTTCATGTAAACCTTAACCGGTGTCCAGTCTGTTATTTTCCTTTTTTCGCTTGGTTGGTGTTCAGCATCTGTGTTAGCAAGTCCATCTCTTCCTGACCCCTTTGTTTCAGACAAATAGTTAGGCTGAAGTGCATTAAGAAGAAGAAAATAAGAACAACCAGGCTGGTTCAGACCAAAGACCTGTTTAAATCCTGTGGAAACCAGTGGCTTGTTGGAATCCAATCACCAGGCAACAACTCATTTCTATCATTGCTCAGTGCATATAGTCTCTAAGTTACTTCTTTTTTTTAATTGGATGTATGCCTCAAAATTTTCTGACAGTGGGATCCAAACCAGCCTTTTAAAAACTGGATTGTAGGATTGTTTTAGGCTGTGTTATTGTGACTTTTCTAGGCTGTATGGCCATGTTCCAGAAGCATTGTCTCCTGATATTTCGCCTGCATCTATGGCAGCGCATCCTCAGAGGCTGTGAGGTCTGTTGGAAACAAGGAAAATTGGGTTTATATATCTGTGGAATATCCTGGGTGGGAGAAAGAACACTTGTCTGTTTGAGGTAGGTGTGAATGTTTCAATTGGACACCTTGATTATTTATTTATTTATTTATTTATTTATTTATTTACGATATTTATAGCCCGCCTTTCTCAGCCATACGGCGACTCAAGGCGGGTTACAGAATGGCACAATTCAATGTCAGGCATTCATAAAACTGCCATTAAAACAATCAGCATTAAAATATAAAACATATATATAAAAACTGTTAAAGCATATAATCATTGGTGTCATCCTGTTAAAAACATTATCCAGTAACATRGTCTGGCCATTCCATATTCATCATTCATAGTTCCYAGTTATCTATTCCGCTGCACTCTCAAAAGCTTGGTCAAAGAGCCAGATCTTTACTTTTTTTCGAAAAGTCAGGAGGGAGGGACCGATCTAATATCCTTGGGGAGGGAGTTCCATAGCCGGGGGGGGGTCACCATTGAGAAGGCCCTGTTCTTCGTCTCTGCCAATCACACTTGTGAGGCAGGCGGGATTGAGAGCAGGGCCTCTCCAAACGATCTTAAGCTCCTAAATGGTTTTGTTCATTTTCATGGTTTCTTCTTTGGTTGAAGTAGTCTGCAGTGCCTTTCATGTTCTTTATTCATGTTTGGGCAATGCTGCTTTTGATGGTCACTATCAGGGGAGGCTCAACTCATTACGCAAAGTAAGCATTTGCAGCATAGTTGATTTTGCCCAGGGGCGCTCTTGAGGCGCTCTTGGGGGAAAATAGACCTTGATATATGCGAGTTGTAGTTACTGGGATGTATAGTTCACCTACAATCAAAGAGCATTCTGAATTCCACCAATGATGGAATTGAACCAAATATGGCACAGAACTCCCACGATGAACAGAAAATATATATCAGTGATTGGTTGGGTGGGGGGCACCAAAATACTGTTTGCTTACTATTGAAAATTACCTAGGGCCACGTATGGTCACTATGTAGACTTGTCCACAGCTGCATGGTATATGGTAGACTCCTGCCGAGGTGAGAGGATCCCTCTTGTACTTTGCTGAATGTAGCATTTGTTGGATTTTCTTAGTGGATCTATAGATAGTTTGTAGGTTGTGTTTCTTCATCAGCTTCTCTATGGGGTCCATGGTTCACTTGATGTAAAAACACTTTTCATCTTTGTCTTGACTCTCGTGGCTTGTTCCTGGTCTTGCAGCTCTTCTGATGTCTGTGGTGGAGTATCCATTGGCCTGTAGAGCCCAGTTTAGGTGGTTCAGTTCACCTTGAAGGAGGTGGGGTTCACAGATTCTTTTTGTTTTAGGCTGCTTTTGGTAGTTTTAAAAAAGTATCTGTGTGTATATGTTTTTATCTGTGTACTGCTTTTATTTGTTCATCAGCTTGTGATCAGGGAGGCAATACAGAAACTCTAGATCCTTTACGATCAACTGAAAAAGCACCAATGTTAATAGAGATACTTGCAGGAACTGGGCATTTATTCCTACTCTCTGTTTCCTGTTCTTTAACCTATTTTTTGGACCCACAAGAGGATTTCTCCTCTTATCCCATAACTGGTATGTTTGTTCAAAAATCTTTGCTGAGGGACTTTGTCAAAACCCTCTTGGAAATGCAAGTAAACACTGTCCGTGGGATAACTCCTGTCTACATGTTTACCGACACTTTCAAAGAATTTTGTAAGGAAACACTGAAGAGACTTCCAAATGTTTTCAGTGGAAAACATGTTTTCAAGAGAAATCTGTTCCAGGCACAAATTAAATTGCAAATAACTGCATCCCATTTGAATTATATATACATTAAGTCTGTAAAATTATCTGCTTATTTTATGTAAACTTCCACACATATTTTTCTGGTGTTGCTTGTCCAAGAGTAGAGGATTGTGCCAAGCTTAGTCTTTTCAAGCAGTTATGACCTTTGTTCCACTCTTCTTCTCCTTATTTGCTATTTTGCTGCTGAATTTGTTGCTCTGCATGGTATGTTTCCAGTGGTTTGAGACCATTTGAATCATAATGACTCTGTTCTACCCAGTCCATGATATATTTGTAGTTTGGTGACATACTTAGAACTGTCCTTCATAGAGCTGTAATGTACTTTCCTGACCCACAGAAGAAAATTCTAGTTCCTAATACTTAGTAGGATATTATACTTCGAGTACTCTGTCACTAGCTGATATGAGATTTGTTTTAAAAGAAATGTACGTTCCGAAAACATCTGGAACAGGGGGCATAGGTTTCCCAACTCTGGTTAGCACAATCAAATCTCAATCCCTATGTTATTTAACCAGTAACCCCCAATATTATTTTTCATTACATTTAAAAAATATTTCTTATTCAAAAATGTATTTCTATATTTATTTATTTATGTTCACTAGCTGGAGCAGAGCCTGGAAAAGTTATTTTTAGGATGGTAGCTCCCACAATAGCCCCAAAAGGAAGTATTCTGGCAATTGGTTAAGCTGTTATCTAGAAATGTAACTTTTCTAAACTCTGAACTGGAGATTTGATGCAAAATTATGCCCATCTATTCTAGGTGTGAGCAGGGTAACCATTCATTTTCTTTCACATTGATATTTAATTATTCCCATTTGAGGTGCAGAAATGTCAAGAGAACGTTCTATAAAAAGATGTGATAAAATCTGTAAGTGAAATTTTAAATAACAAATACAAGACAATTGTCCTGGCCACTTTATTTTTCCACTTGTGTGGAAAAAAGAAAATCTACCAGCTAATGGGATTAGAAAAGATATTTCAGAAATCTTTATTTGGTCATTAGATGTAGGATATATATCTTTGAGTCATGATAACTGCACTCACCGCAGTTGTAGTTTCCTGATTTTTGGTCACAGGGCTAAATCTTGAAACATTTCATGAAAACTTTGAAATAGGAGGTATATTGAATATTATTATGCCTTTTCAATGGTCTTGGTCTTCATTATAAGACATTATAATGAAGACCAAGAAAGTTGGGGAAGTGTTACAAGTGGAACATATGTTAAATATGCTGCATGCTTTAATTTGTTTAGTCGACGGATTGACAAATAGGGATCAAATGAAAGATTACTGTCTTCCCCAAACAGGTTGATCCCTTCAGGTCCCTATATTGCCAAGAATTCCCATATATGTACCATAACAATTTAAATTCACTTTTATCATCATGACTGAACATCTTTGAGTTCATCTGGGGTTCCTTTACTTGTCCAGTTTTTTCATTTACTGTTCATTTTGCTTATTTTAACAACTTCCTTTGTTTTAAATGACTTTCTTGAAGGATAGCAGCATTTAGTTGGAGTCATTTGGGGTCAACAAGCACAAAAGCAGCTAGAATGGGACTCGTGCCATTTTTTTCATGTGCATGTCAAGGGAAGTTGATGATTGATTGTCCACAGCTTCGGTGGGGAAAAACGACATATATTTAAAATCCTAGGATTGCAGCATGTCGCTGTTATATCAGCCTTTGGCAAAAATAAAAATATAATATCTTATAACAACATTTTGGCTACATTTTGTAAAGTTTCTTGTCATACATTGTGCATAGGGACAATTTCCCCAGGTGGCTACCCTTTTACGCAATTGCAACTAACACCCGAGACATTGTTCTCCAGTATTTGCATTGTGGTTTTAGAAATAAAAACACGGTTTAGCTCTGATTGTCCCCCTGACCCCAAACATCAAGAAGAAACTAGGAAAAATGCAGGGTGTTCCAAAAGTCTCCATGCACAGGGGGGGGGGGGAACCAGCAAACTCATATTGTATGATCTCCGCCCCCCCCCCAACCCCAACTTTTACTTGTGAGGCCATGGTGTACAAGGAAAATATTAGAAACATGGCTCATTTAAAGTAATTCATTTGAAATGCAATTATTTGCAAAATATCTATAACAATAGATATTTTGGAAATGTTCGCTATGAGTGGGGGAGAAGGCTTTGTGTCTGTGTAGAAAGAGGTAGGCAACATATAGAGAATATTTTGTAAATATTTTGTAATGAATATTTTGCAAATAAAGGTACATTTAGCTGCAATTTCCCAATTTCCCTGTGTATTGCAGCTTTTGGGAAATCCTGTAGTATAACTCCAGGCTGACTTTACAGTCTTAGATCTCCAGGTTTTATGGGAAAACAATTGCCATCATTCCTGGCAATTGGCCATGGTGGTTAGGTGGAGTTTGTCATTTATCAATACCTGGTGATCCCAGGTTGAGAAAGCCTGATTAAGTAAATAAAAAGTTCAGCTACCTGACAATGGCTGGGAGAATTGTATTTGCGAGAAACTGGAGAACAGAAGAAATCCCAACAAGTAAAGAATGGCTGACTAAAATGATGGAGATCACGAGAATGGATAGATTAACACAACAACTATCATATAGTTAAAATAAAACCAAAAGAGAGATGGGCTGATCACTGCTCTTGCACCTATATTCCTCACCCATCATATCTGGAAACCCAAATTCAGATCCTTGAATCCTTGAATCTTGTTTGCTTGACATTAGACCAGGGGAAATAGGTGACAGGACTCTTGCACCTTTAATAGTGCAAAACCTGCTGAAATGCCTTTTTCTACACAGCCCCGTTCCTTATTTCACTTGGCAAGCCTTTGAGAAGTAGAAATAGATTTGTCTTATACTTCATTTGTGCTTATTATAGGAAGCCATTCTGTCATTATAAACAAGCTGAGGTTCCATCCAGGAAATACAGAGGTACGGCGGATTGGAAAATATTTTAGTCTTGATGGAGGCTTGTACTTGGTTTCGGATGGGCTTCCAGTCCCCTTGAAAGACCAAAGATGTAGTTAGGAAGGTTGGTCCTTCTATCTATGGATTTGACCCCAGTGTTTCAATCTGCCTTTTATTAGCAGATTGAAAAAGCAGGAACAGTTTCAGTTACTCATGTTGTGATTGTAGCCAGATAGCTTTTGTAATCCATTCTACCTCGGGTGCCTTTAAAGAGAGCTTGGAAATGCCAACTGATACCGAATACAGCCACTGAGGTGCTTACAGAACCAGCTATTTGGACTGAGCATATAACACTGATATGGTATCAGTTACAATGGCTGCCTATTACTTTCCAGGCTCAGTTAATAACATGTTCATATCTTTGACATCAGATAACTCCAAGGCCAGGACAATGTCAGGCTGACTGTTCCTGTTATGGTCAACACATTGCCATAGGCTTTGATACTGCACCAGTTTGTTGCAGCCCTATCATGCTTGTCACTCTTGGGTGCATAGCTAAAAATAACCCCCGATCTTCCATCTTTAGGAGTAGCATACCTTACAGTTAGCAGATATAAAAAAGACTATTTTGATCACTCTTATCTGATTGGCCACTGGCAAAGAAAGTGTCCTGTACTAGATGTGTGGCTTACCAGGAGTAGGGAGTTATGATCCTCCAGATAGTTTTTTATCTACAACCTCCAAAATTCTTCCCTACTGACTATACTGGCTGGGGCTGATGGGAACTGTACCCCCCCCCCCCCCAAAAAAAAATCCAGCAAGGCAGACCTAGTCTAAATCAACAAAGAAAATCTTTTTTCACACAGAAGTTGAGAATCCTTCATCTGGAGATCCAAAATCTAAAGTACAGTACTGTACTTCAAAATCCAAAATTGTCCACGGGATGACCAAGAATGACACCTTTGCTTTCTGATGGCTCAATGTACTCCTTCCCACCTGTTACTAAGGAGGCTGTGTAGGTCCTGAACTGGTGCTTGTCTGCTGTGTCGGCCTGGATGAGGGCGAACAGATTGAAACTTAATCCAGACAAGACAGAGGTACTCCTGGTCAGTTGAAAGGCTGAACTGGGGATAGGGTTACAGCCTGTGTTAGACGGCGTTACACTCCCCCTGAAGACACAGGTTTGCAGTCTGGGAGTGATCCTGGACTCACCACTGAGTGGTGAGCCTGGAACCCCAGGTCTCAGCAGTGGTCAGGAGAGCTCTTGCACAATTAAAACCTGTGCATAATTAAAACTTGTGCGCCAAGTCAGACTTCCTTGGGATGGCCCACGAGGTCTCTTCCAACTCTATGATTCTTTGATTCTATGTGTATTGAGTCACCTTTATACTGATGTTCACCATATGTCAGCTGGGGCATGGGGCAAGAGCATATAAATGCCAGCAGATGGCAATAAATGAATTGGGAGTATTCTCAGGTGGCCTTTCCTGAAGGATACCAAACACCTGAACAAGGCTATTAGGATTTGAATTGTAATTTTAATTTTAAATTAAAGAAACCTTTCCTTTAAAAAGCTAATTTGAGTACTTTGTGATATTTGTTTTTATTTCACATGAGCTGATTAACCCACAAGCAGTTCATGTACCATTCTCCCCCTTCTGCATTTTTTTAACACATGGTGGACACATAAACATTGAGGTTGATGAATTTCATAGAAATGATTATACAACATCATAAAAGAACTGAAAGGAGGGGACCCTTAGCACTAGATCATAAAAGATTATACAATTGGTTGTTTCAACTTTTCTGTGGTTCGGTACATTAATATGTTTCAAAATACTGATATTATTAGTTCGTTTTATTCAAGGCATTCTTCCAAACAATATAACTTTTAAAAAAACAGAAACGGATACGTCAACCAAAATGAATCCATAAAAACAATTGCCAAGAGTTTTTTTTCTTCCTTTCTTGTACACTTTTTAAATGGTCACATCTCAATGGAATTTATAGACCTGCTTTTCTACATGGATGAAAGAATAAAAATATTAACAAAAGTTGAAGGATCATAGAATTGTCCTTAAAAAAAAAAGAGGCCAGAGAACTTTGGCCTAAATACCCCAAAGCCACCAGATCCTGTCTGAGCTTGAAATATAAGTAGGGTCAGTACTTGAATTGGACACCACCAATGAATTCCAGATGCCATAGGCTATATTTCAGAGGAAGCAAATGGCAACACACCTCAGAGTATTCCTTGCCTATGAAATTCACAGGGATTCCATAAGTCAACAGGTGACTTGAGGTCACATACACACACACACACACTGAGAACTGTGGCATACCAGTGTCGCCCTCTGGAAGAGTTTGGGGATGAAAACTGGTCCCTGCCAACTCTGCAATTGCCCATGTGTAATACAGTCTAACATCCTGTAAATGCAGGAATTCACTGAGAAAACATCCCAGACAAGTGGGTGAGATGTAGATGTCATGACTTGAAAATGACTGGCCTGTTGTATCTCTCAATAGCAGACAACCTCCAGGTGAAAAATTTACTTCCTAAATAGCACATCGGTTGGCATTTCTAGATCAATTGGTTGCATTTCGAAGTCAATCATAATATAATGAAGACCATTATTTTGGGGATAACTTAAAAAATTAAAATTACTTGATTAGGGAGATTTATACTTGCATCAAATTATTTGGGATATCTGCAGTCCCTCTTTGCAGTTCTTCAGTGGCCTTGGGCATTTGCTGGCTGATAATAGACCATCTTAAGCTAATTTCTTATTATTATCTCTACTGATTTTGCACTGTATTATGCTAGGACAAAATTGGGGCTTCGGAAACTTACTTTGGGGGATTCTGGGCATTGTTGTTGGAACAAAATTCACACTATGTCCACCTCAGTATCTGAACAGCTGTCACAAAATCTCAGATCTTGTGGAGTTGTCTCTTAATTTTTTTTACTGTAATGGTAGCTAACTGATTTGTGAGCCTCAAAAGAATCAATGTAACTAATTACTTTTACCAATTACTTCCCAAACTCTAACAAGAAATCCCCCTCCCCTCGCCTGCCCTCGGCTTTACCAATTTCTACAGGGCTCTGAATTGTTAGTATGTGATGGGAAGTGCTTTTGTTGATCTACCTTATCTTAGATAATATTTGAATAGCTGGAGGAAGTATGAAGAGTGTCTTGCACAGGAAATTCCCACATGAAGTATTCATTTCCTAGATTGGGAGAAGGGATGATGATGTAGGAATTTCTCACATATACAGTGCCTGTGATCCAGTTACTCAAAACATTATCAGGCAGGCATGAATCTGTGACTACACAGAAGCAGCTCCTACAGTTCATCATAATCCGAGTCTGGTGTAAGTAAGTTAGATAGGATGGCCACTTATGTGTTACCCTTGAAAAGTTGGCAAGAGCTTGTTGATACTTCAATAAAATGTCCATATGCTAATTTACGTATATTGAATTGCCATATATCTCACCAAAATGGGGAAGAATGTGATTAAGGGACTTGTGTGCCAGCACACTCTGCTTACTAGGTGATCATTCCTTTATAGTTATTTAAACTTATTGTGAATTCCAGAGTCCTTCAAACAAAGTCTTCAACATAGAAATCTTCTCTCAGAAAAGTAAAAAAAAACATGGCCACACAAGTTAGGTGAAAGACAAAATGATGCATGTGAAATTATCCCAGCATATGGTGTGCTATGAACCTGGAACCAACTGTATTTCCCCCAATATGATGCTGCTAAATTTTCAGGCATTACTAATTTTCAGTCAACAACATACATAAACACCATCCAAGTTCCAGAGTCAATGAAAAGAGACTGAATGTTCTATCAGATCCCATACACATGGACAAGATGTACTATTATTGCCAGGTTCTCATTGTAACAGAGCTCTACAAGCTTGCTTTCTGCTGTTCCAGGGATGAACTCTTGGATTCAAATTACAAGAAAAAATATTCCACCTAAACATTAGGAAGAACCTTTTTTCTGTGAGAACTGTTCAACAATTGTCTTGGATGGTGGTGCACTTTCCACCTTTGGAAGTCTTTAAATGGGGGAGAGCTTTAGTTTTGCATTCCTGAACAACAGGGGGTCTCTTGTGGTCTCTTTCAACTCTAAAATTCTATGATTCTATGAATCTACAAACTCTTACATCGGAGTTGAGCTGCTTTCTATTCTGAGGAACAAACAGAAAATGTTTGCACTATAGAATGTTGAGATAGGATCATGATAAAGACACCACCCTAAATGGAGAAGAGATGAAGAAAACATATGTCCCCAAATCATTTAGAAACTGCTGGTTGCCATATACACACTTTAGGGACCAGCACCCACAACAGTTCAATGATCATATTGGCTCATCAGTGGTATTAGGATTTAGCTTTCATACAGCTCAAAAGGAATTATCCATGGTGCTAAACGCTATTCAACAAATTGCTTCAACACATAGAATAATATCTTCAAAATGTGGACTATTATTTTCCCAAGAAACTGTGATTTTGATTTTTTGTTGTTGTGGGGATGGTAGAGATGGAAGGAAATGACACCTATGACCACTGAACAACCTGAAGACTTTCTACTGACCTTAGCTTCCTCATTACCTTTTCAATTCAACTGTACTCCCACCACCCTCCTTTCTTGCATAGTTACATTGCTAAAGTAAAACAGTGCTTTAGTACCATGACTATGACAAAAATAAATATTTAAAACTTAAGTTTGCAAGGCAGTAAAGGTGGATTTTGGGGGAGTAGCATGTCATTGAGGATGTTGAGTTCATGGAAGAGAAAGCAATTATATGAAGGGAAACCACACCAACACCCTATGCTGATCCCAGGCTGTTTTGCACCTTAGGCAAGACTATTTTCATCCTTTCAAAAACAGATGTCTTGCACATAAGAATTTCTTTAGAGTTGATATGATATGGATATCTGCCAAACTCACAACTCACATTCAAAAGACAAAAATCCTACCCAAAACAATCCCAGATCATAATCTAGTGACCCTTGTATTTAAAAATAAAATAAAAACACTTAGATGGCAATTGAGTGAATCACTACTGCAAAAGGAGTACATATTTAAGAATTGTAAAGAAAATCTGAAAGAATATTTTGAACTTAACTTAAATCAAGGTACGGATATTTGAACAGTATGGGATGCCAGCAAAGCTTATATTAGAGGATACTTTATAAACTACAACACAGAAATGAGAAAGAATAGACAGAATATTTTCAGATAATTTCAGATGAAATTAAAAATAAAGGAGTTAAAGAAAAATCCTTTGAATTCAAACATTTTAACTAAGATAAACCTCCTACAAAAGCAATCACCTATGTTACTAGTTAATGAATTGGAAACTAAAATGAAGAACACAAAATAAAAATACCTTGAATCTGCTAACAAACCAGGAAAATGGTTAGCATATAAATTGAGGAAGGAAAGGCAAAAGAATGTAATTGTTGAGATATAACATAAGGATAAAATATTAATGGCTGATATCAATATTCAACAGGCTTTTAAACATTATTGTCCCCCAACCACCGAAATAATCAGACAACACAAATAGCTGGGTTTAAATAAGGGCAACTTTATTAATTGTTACCTATTTGAATTTAACTGCATTTAAGAAATCACAACTTATTGACTTTTTCCAGCCCAATCTTTAGCTATGTGGGGCGAACCTTGTATCTCGTGTAACCTTAATATGGGTAACCTCTTAAAGTAATCTACTTTGTAACTTTATAAAGATAACGAAGCCCAGACTCTCCCCCCCCCCATCCCATTATTTGGGCCATTTTTGTTCCCCTCACCTGACCACGGAGAACTTCAGATGAGTGTATTCTTTAATGGCCTATCAATCTTGAAGGGGGATGCCTGGGAACTATATTAACTATTCAACTTATTAACTTATTTTCTGTGGCAACCTATTTAAAACTGCACCATCCCAATTTGCCTCTAACAGTATAGGGTAGGCGAAAAACCCTCCTAGAACATAAGAGGGGAAAAATTCCTACCCGGCCCCCTAATGGCAACCATATTATACTGTTATCTATGGGTGGGCGTGGTGGGTTGAAGTCCGTCTTCCAAGTGATAATTTGGAGGCGGGCCAGCCAAACAGCTGGCTCCGCCCCCAAAAGCAGTTCCGGCCGGAACCACCTTCCTTTCAATGGAGGGGGACAAACTCCTCCTCCTTCCCAGCTTACAGGTAAGGGAAAGGTTATTACAGTAATTTATATAATACTGACCACCACATATCTCTAGAAGAGATTGAAAATTATTTAATTCAGTGAAAGTTGTCAAAAATAAACGAAACACAAAAACAAATGATCAATAGACTTATAACAGTGGAAGAAATATCTAAGGCTATTAGAAAAACTGGGAAAGCACCAGGCACAGATGGATTACCAGAGTCATATTATAAACATTTTGAAGATGCATACCTGAAAATGGCAAAAAGCTAATATTGCTCTAATACTCAAAGAAGATCAGGATTCAACCGTACCACAAAACATAGACATTAGAGGTTATGCTAAACTCTGCAACAGCAGCAAACCATGCCCAAAATTCCAGCATACACAAATTTAGGGAACCACTGGACATGAAAGCAGTAGCAACTATAAAAAGTTGTTACATCATGGAACAGAATACCCTGATATTTACCAGAACTGATGAAAAGTTGGGATTCTGAATTACAACTTTCAAACTACATGTAATTTTTCATAAACACAGAATTAACAGTATCCCAGCAACACTGGGGGCCCAGTTGCTCGATTGAACAGTGCAACCAGTTGAGGCAGCAAAATGTCTTAAGTTGGCCTTCTTTGTAGATTTTTGTTTTTTGTGATATATACATGCCAAAACCACAATTTGGTCAGTTTCTGCATGTGATAATGCTCAGAAAAAAAAGAGACAAGATGGGCATTTCTGTTCCCTTAAAAGGGATTTTACCATAAGCTAATTCACCTAGATTGGAGAACAAACAGTTTAAATTGTACACAGTAAGGTTTTTTGTGTGTGTTAACAGAAGTTAACACCAGCTTTTAAATAGCAAATTTCAACAGAGTGGCCCCCAAAACTTGCATAGAAATAATGGCTGAGCATTTAGAATATTTAGAGAACAAGCTCACACTCCCGAGTCTGCTTCCAGTTTCCAGTGGTATTGGAAAAGAAGCCAGGATAAATCCTGTTGTCACAAAAGAACAAGCTTCAGTATACATTCAACCACACTGAAAAATGTTCAAACAACATTGAGGGTATAAGTGAGGCCCACAAATGCTAGGAAATTTATCACTGGGTTTAGAATAGCTGTCCTTAATTCACCCTTATTGTGTGAAATAAGACTATTTAGTGATTGTCAAGCATGAAGCCAGTGGAGATAAATTGGGAAGACATAGATACCAAGCAGCATTCAGTAGTACCTTTTTCTTCACAAAGCCTTGGCTGAACCATCACACTCATGAACTATTACACTGGGAATTTCCAAGCTAAACAAGCCCAAGAGAAATATTTCTGGTAGCAGTCAGCAGTAAGTAGTTTGGATTCTTCATTAGGAAGTTGAGGCTGACAGATTACATGGTTTAGTGCAGTGTTTTTCAAATTTCAACGCTTTCAAAAACATTTTCCATGTGGTCTTATTTGCACTCCTTTTCAGAATTAGGCAGCAAGTGGCTGATTATTAATTTATTATTTCATTTTTTACTACAAGCAAAATGAAGAGATGTTCTGTGAGTTCTGCAAAACCTTTGGTATATGAAACAGAGTACCATATATTTGTGTGGAATGGTGCAATTTATGGATCCACCTTAGGCAACATTGTGGTTTTTTTTTACCAGCTTGTGTGTGTTGAGGAAGATACATAAGCACATTTCATCCTCTACCTGACATCCTTTTGGGCATTAAAATATGGTGAATTATGCTCGTTTTAGTCTTCTCTTCTTCAAACTAACATATCTGGCTCCCTCAGTTGTTCCTCATAAGATTTGGTTTCTGGACCTTTAATCATCTTGATTATTCTTCTCTGGGCCTGTTCAAACATGTCTATATCCTTCCTTAACTATAATGTCCAGAACCGAACACAGTATTCCAGATGAAGTCTAAACAAAGCAGAATAGAGAGGCACTCTTTTTTTCCCTTGAGCTGGAGAGACTATGGACACACTTAAACATCTATGCCTGGGGGGACCTGATAGGGTGAGAACATAAGAAGTTGACCATTCAGGACACACATGTTGACCATGAGTGTCATCTACTTGCCAGGTTTCATAACAAGATGGTTTTGTTTTTCAATTCTCCCATGAATTGCTTAAAAGTGGGCATTCAAAACATTCGTTTCCCCCAATCCAGTTTTATTGGTCATACTGGTTGGGGATTTGGGGTGTTGTAGTTCAAAAAATAACTTCCAAACACTGCTAATACTGTATTGTCGAAGGCTTTCATGAGTCATGTGTTCGAAAGTCATGAATTCGAAGCCAGCCCTGGTTGGAGTAGGTTTCCAACCAATTGTGTGTAGCCTGTTGTCGACCTTTGCAGCCCAAAAGACAGTTGCATCTATCAAGTAGGAAAATAAGGTACCACCTTAAAGTGTGGGGAGGCTAAATTAACTGATTTATGAGGCCATAAAGAAGACTCCAGCAAAGCATTCCAGCGGGGAAGCATGAGGGGAATGTGGAAGTGCTTCATCAGCGTCGCAGATGGATGATGAAAGCGACATCTCCCCTAGCGGCCAGAAAAAGTTAAATAGCCTCTGTGTATGTCTGTATATGTTTGTATGTCAAAAATTGGCATTGAATGTTTGCCATATAGTGTACATTGTAATCCGCCCTGAGTCCCCTGCGGGGTGAGAAGGGCGGAATATAAAAGCTGTAAATAAATAAATAAATAAATAAATAAATTCATGGTCAGAATCACTGGGTTGTTGTAGGTTTTTCGGACTATATGGACATGTTCTAGAAGCATTCTCTCCTGACATTTCACCTGCATCTATGGCAAACATCCTCAGAAGTTGTGAGGTCTGTTGGGACCGAGGAAAATTTGGTTGCTTCATCAGGTGTTTTGCTATAGCTGACTTCTCTGGTTGCAATAGTCTGCAGTGCCTTTCATGTTCCTTGATTCATGTTTGGGCAATGCTGCATTTGGTGGTCCCTATGTAGACTTGTCCACAGCAGCATGGTATCCAGTAGACTCCTGCAGAAGTGAGAGGATCCCTCTTGTCCTTTGTTGAACATAGAATTTCTTGGATTTTCTTAGTGTGTCTGTAGAAAGTTTGTATGTTGTGTTACTAATACTGCCAGTATATCTGCCAATATATTCTTAGGAAAACCCTCTGGCCTCCCTCAGTTATGCTGCCCTCTCTTATACACAACATTTCCTATGAGTTCATGTGGATGGATAATCAATGTAACAGAACAGCCTGGCACTATCCAGGGGGAAAATGAGCCTACGCGCTTCCTTGGAACCACAACATTCGCTTGGTTCTGTTGCAAAGCCCTAGACTGGCATTTACTGTATGAAAATGATCCTCTTAAAAGTTCTCAGTACTTTCTCAAAAACCTACCCTGGCTTTCAGATTTTAATGAAACTTAAAACAAGATGAGAATTTTGTACAAGACTTAGCTCTTTTAACAAGCATTCAGCATTGGCTAAAATAAAGTAAAACCAATCCATGTTCTCAAGTATAAAATTGCTGCATGTTGATTACAAAAAGTGAGGGTTAATATAAAGTTTATTTCTCTTTTCAGATTTCAACAAGAAAATCACAGTCTGCTTGTGAGCCTGGGGGTGACCCCCACCATATCTTGGATGGTCTTCCATTTTAGCTTAGTCAAAGGCAAAGGTAAAGGTTTCCCCTGACATTAAGTCTAATTGTGTCCGACTCTGGGGGATGGTGCTCATCTCCATTTCTAAGCCAAAGAGCCAGAGTTGCCCATAGACACCTCCAAGGATTTGTGGCCAGCATTACTGCATGGAGCATCCTTACTTTTTCACAGAAGTGGTAACTATTGATCTATTCACATTTGCGTGCTTTCGAACTGCTAGGTTGGCAGAAACTGGCCAAACAGTGGGAGCTTACCCCGCTTCCTGGATTCGAACCACCAACCTTTCAGTCAGCAAGTTCAGCAGCTCAATGGTTTAACCCTTTGTGCCACCATGAGCTGCCACTAATACCAAAGAGAAGTACAATGCCACTGGTACAACAGAAAAACACAACTTAATTTCACAACTTCTGTTTGTTGTAGGTAAACAAATTACCCCCCAGGGGTGAGAAAGGTAGTATATAAATACTGTAAATAAATAAATACTTGAAATTCAAAATATGCAGACAATTTGAGTTCCAAGGGGCTTTGGACTTGGCACTGTATGAGAAACTAACCATGAATATAAGGTATGTCAAAGGAGAAACCAGTTAGAATAAGTTTGTTGAAATATTATTTCAGTTTATTGACTGTTTGAGCAACAAGGACAGACTTTGGACAATCCCATTATTTCACCAGAAATTTTGGCAAGACTTACAGATAATGTAATTACACTAGACCCCATGACAGAATATTTAAAGATACTCCTGACCAGTTGAACTTTGGCAGAATCTTAAAAGTACATTTGTAATATCTACATGTTGACCATTTGTTTTATATACCCACAAGCTTTCATTCTAGATGTTCTGTTTTAAGATATTTTCAATAAAAAGGAAACTAGTTTTAAAAATAAGAAAAACATAGACATTTGCAAAACAACTTTTAAAAAAAATATTGGGAACATATGGTTTCTTAAAATATCTATTATTTAAGAGCCCATAAATAATATGGTTGTCAAACTGGACAGTAAACCGGGAAATTCAAAATGTGGGGCTGGAGGAGAGGATAGATCAATAAACAAATCATAGAGCAAATCAAGCCTGAACTTTACCTAGAGTTTAACATGACCAAAATCAAGGCTGAAGACAAATCATAGCATGTCTCAGTAGAAAACATGATAATGCTGAGCAAACAGCAAACTGGAAGGCAGTAGGAATAGGAAAAGATAGCATGAGCTGCTCTTACAACGAAGGAGGACACAGCTCTGAGTTTGCACGACCTGTGTTATTGATGACAGGTCTCTCACTTATTGTGTCATCATAAGTCAAGATGACTTGACAGCAAATAACAACAATTAAGAGATGATTTCAAGAAGAAGAAGGGGAAAGCAGCTCTGACTTAAAGGTGACCCTGAAGCTAACCTATTTCAGTGTTTTCATGGCACAAATTACCCATAGATGTTTTGCCACTGCCTTCCTCTGAAACTGACAAAGTGTGACTTGCTCATGGGGTTTCAGAGGTCAAGAGGAACTGAAACCCAATCTCCTGAAGTCCTAAGTAAACACTCAAATCTCTACACTATGCTAGCTGCTCTTAAAGGGGGAACTTTAAAAACAACTGGTCTATCTAAGGGCATCACAAATCAGATTTTTAAATCCTCCTTTGTTGGGTTGTTGTAGGTTTTTTGGGGGGCTGTGTGGCCATGTTCTAGAAGCATTTTCTCCTGACGTTTTGCCTCCATCTATGGCAAGCATCCTCACAACCTCTGAGGATGCTTGCCACAGATGCAGGCAAAACGTCAGAAGAGAATGCTTCTAGAACATGGCCATACAGCCTGAAAAAACCTACAACAACTCAGTGATTCTGGCCATGAAAGCCTTCAACAATACATCCTCCTTTGTTTATTTATTCAGTTGCTTCTGACTCTTTGTGACCTCATGGACCAGTCCACGCCAGAGCTCCCTGTCAGCCGTGACCACCCCAGCTCCTTCAAGGTCAAGCCAGTCACTTCAAGGATACCATCCACCCATCTTGCCCTTGGTCAGCTCCTCTTCCTTTTTCCTTCAATTTTCCCCAGCAACATTATCTTCTCCAGGTTTTCCTGTCTTCTCATTATATGGCCTCCTAGGCACCATTACTTGGCTACATTGGAATACCTAAAAAGAGAGAATTGGTTTCAGCAAAATAAGTTCATACATGCAGCAGAAATGTTTAATTGTTAGTGCAGAATGCATAAAATTGCAAATGACTGTAGCATTTGGGGGTTTTCATATATCAACTGCCAAAAGGATTCAGAAGAATAGAGAAAGCTCTCTAGCAGAAAATTCAAAATACCTCCTCAAACTACAAATCCCACAATTCTGTAGGATGAAGCCATAACATTTAAAATGTAATCAAAGTGCCATAGCTGTATTGTGAACACATCACATTTTTTGCCACAGGACTAAGTAACTTAAAAAAGGATGCAGCTATGGTGAATTTTGGTGTGAAACTCTTCAGCGCAAATACCGACAGTTGACCAAATCCCACAACCCTAATGAGGACAGAGTCAATGGCATCCTACAACAGCAGTGATAACTTGGGATGAGGGAAATGTAGAGTTTAAATTTTATTAATTCATTTACATAAATTAGACGGCACACAGTGGCAAACTGTTCTGGCAGTGAACAACCTTTCCATGTGTTAATCACCATGGCACCAAAAGTCATGGCACCATTGTGGTCTTGGGCAAATGAGGTAGAGTGATCCAGGTCTCTATTAAATGCTTTTTGAATTAATTTATTTAAGGTGCTTTTTGAAAAAGCCACCACTGCCACAGTTTGGAGTGACCTACGAACAACAATTTAAAGTCTAAGATAATAAGATCTCCACAAGGAAAATGTTCCCCACATTTTCTTGTTTTAAAACCCATAAATCAGCAGTATTAAGAGGATATAAAACAGTAAGTAGCAGGGAAAATTCCTCGAAACGGCAACCACCAACACTGTTGCCTGTAGTTTCTTTTAAAGGCTTCTTGAATTTCAGTATGGGAGGTGTGATGACACACCTCCTCAGGAACTTCATTCCAGGAATCACACACTCATCTCCACCCCCACCCCACCCCTGGCCATCCTGCACACCGAGGCCTCCAGATACAATGGTACAGCAAGCAGGTCACTCATCATGCCGGTCTTTTCATGTGGCACCCAGGCCTGTAGCGAGGGTGGGGTTAGGGGTTCAACCCCCCCCCCCCGAAATGTTTCAGATTTTTTTAAAAAACTGGTTTACTCATGAATTTTAACTGGTTAACCAAATCCCCATGCTAAGTCTAAGATGCAAAAAATTAAGAGTCCCTCCAGAACTGCAAGCACTATCTCAGGCAAATATTGACAATTTATTTACACTGTCATTACTTGAAGCAATAGCCGATGTAGTGAAGCAACCAAGTTGGGGGTGTGTGTGTTGAATGTTCTCATTAAGGAGGCCAGACTTGGTGGAGGTGGTTGACAGGGGCGGAGCTGCAGGCTATGGAAGGCTGCTCTGCCCCCTGCTCTACTCTTTGCTTCAGCGTGACCTAGGAGGCAGGTTTCAACCCCCCCTGGTGAAATTTTCAACCCCCCCCCAAATTTCAACCCCTCCCGAATTTTTTTTCTGGCTATGGCCCTGGTGGCACAAACATTTCACAGGGCAAAAGCTATTAGTGGGGAAGAATCCATAAAGTTATGGTTTTGTGTAGAGAAATCTGTACAGAAAACATGGGGGGGGGGGGGTCAAACAAGCCCAGTGGGTAGGACAAAATTCTGTCCCATAATCTCTCTCTTGTTGAATAGAGTGCACATAACTTTGCATTTGAAACAAGCTCAGGATGTGCTCCATTCAACTCTATTGCTCTAAGATATAAAAAACATCATAGCTGTCTGAAACCAAACAGAGCCAAGCAACTCTGGGTCACCAAATGAAGCCCTTAAATAGATTAGGCTGAAGGGAATGAGAGGTGATCAGCATCACGGGAAGTTAATGGTAGAGAGGACACAATTAGATGGCTCCTCCAACAAAGGGAGCACACTTAACAGCGCCCACTACAAAATATGGGGTTGGGCACTACCAGGAGAGTAGGTATCTCCAGCAGGCCCACCTTTTTAGTGCTGATGCTAATCCTGCCCTGTTGGTCCTCCTGGATCTCTCAGGAGCATTCGCTACTATTCATGATGGCATTCTTCTGGGCTTTTGGCTGATATTCTACTTGAGAGTATTGTCTGGTAGGCATTCTGGTCTTTTATTGGTTGATTGTGCCCTGAATGTGACTTTGGTTTTATACAGGGCTCAGTAATGTTCCTTGTGCTTCTTAACACCTGCTTGAAGCCACTGGGCCATAGAATGGTCAGATCTCCTGATTCTTCCTGAATTTCACAGAGAGCTGTGATTAAAACTGCTCTGTAAAGAAGAGTTTCCAGTCATGGGGGTGGTGGTAGAAGAGGGTAGTCCTTGTTACCTGGCCTTCCTTTTGTCCCCTGAATAACATGTGTTGAAAATAACACTCCAGCCACACATGTGGGTATCTTGTGTCAATGTATCTTCTTCATTGAATCCCATCCAAAAATTAGTTCATTATACATATCAATGCATTTCCGAAAGCATCTGGGGTTCTCCCTTTTTTGAAATGGTAAGTTGTTCACCACAAGTGAGAGCTATTTCATTAATTATGTCAATAGCTAACAATATATCTTGGCCAAATTTTGTAGTCATACAAGCAAAACTAGAGGGAGTTTGATTTAATTAACTTTCGGAACAACTTTTCATGTCAGAAGTACCTTGAGAAACTACAAGTTGCTTCTGATGTGAGAGAATTAGCCGTCTGCAAGGATGTTGCCAGGGGAAACCCAGATTACCATCCTGTCCCCGCATGAGAAGTTAGAGCTGACAGATGGGAGCTCACCCAGCTCCCCAGATTTGAACTGCCAACGTTTTGGTCAGCAGCACTGCCAACACAAGGGTTTAACCTGTTGTGCCACACATCTTGGCAGTAATCACACATCTTAAGTATGAGGAGGGGGAGGGGAGGAAGAGCAAGAGCAGGAGGAGGAGCAGGAAGAAAAAGGTGGTGCTAAAACTTTGTTCATTTCTACTTGTTTTCATTCAGGAAGCCCGCAAACCATTTATATGTAATCCTATAATATTAAAATCCAAGCCCTATTTTGGTCAAAGGGTTCTGTACCCTGGACAAGCCCTTTACGTTCAGACTAACACTGAGAACTGATTCATTGCCTCACTGACAATGAATTGCCTCATTTATTTTATTTATTTTATTGTTTTTATTTACTTTATTTCTATACCGCTTTTCACAGCCCTTAGGCAACTCAACGCGGTTATCATCATCATTTGTCAGGGATTGTACCATCATTTGTGTGAAAAGCACTTAATCAAAAGTATATTGTTTCTAACTAGACTGCTGACAGTAATATCATTCAGAAATAATGTAACATCAGTTCTGAAGGAATTGAACTGGCTGCCAATACACCCCTGGTCTGAATTCAAACTACTGGTGATAACATTAAAAACCCAAAACAGCTTGAAATCCTCGAGAGAGTGCCTTTCTCTATAAAGTGGGCCCTTGGTATCCACCAAGGTTGAGTTCCAGAATCTCCCATGGATTTCAAAATTCATAGATGCCTAAGTCCCATTACAAACAATTAGATTGTAAAATGGTGCCCCTCATATAAATAGCAAAATCAAGGTTAGCTTTTTGGATTTTAAAAAATATATATTTTCAAGTCACAAATGGTTGAATCTGTGGATAAAAAATCCATGGATATGGAGAGTCAACTTATACCATATCCAAAAATTCATGTATATTGCAGGAGACCTTCTCTGTGTTCCACACATGGGAAAATGTTTTTTGAGAGGAAAGGGTATTTTGTGAATACCCTTTCCTTGGAAGCCCAACTGGTGTCATTTCCTCACCAAGTCAAAGCCTGGCTTTTTATTAAAGCCTTCAGGCCTAATTTTATTCAAGCAGCACATGTTCTGCCTTCCACAAAGCCCTGAAATATGGGATGACCATATAAACAGTTGCAGGAAGTTGTATCTCAAAATCAGCACAACTGTTTACATGGAACTTAAGTCATGGTTTGCTTCAGTTTCTCAGGGAAACTATGGAGCAACATGCAAATGTTATCAAAGTGGTTGAAGATCAGATTAATTTGAATCAGCTCCATGTGTCATGTAGCCTCCATGGAGCTGATTCACTCCCCCCCCCCCCACATACACACTCTTTTTCAGGGGTAAGTGTCTGTGTACATGTACCTCAGGCTAAGGATACCCACATCCCATAACTACTCCTCATAAACCATGGCTTCCAGATCTGTTACCATTTTGGTCACCCTCCTCCAGAAACTTTCCATCTTGTCAATATCTTTTTTGAATTGTAGTGGCCAGAACTGGTGAGGGTTTTACAGGTGAGGGTAGCAAAGCAGAATTGAGCAGTAGTATTATTTCCTTTGATCTATACACAAGTCTTATTGATACAGCCTAGAATCACAGTGGCTTTTTTAGATGATGCATCACATTGTTTATTCATATTCTGTTTATGGTCTACTAAGACTCCTAGATACCTTTCACATGTACTGTTGTCAAGCCAGGTGTCCACCCACCCTATATCTGTACATTTCATTTTTTCTGCCTGTGTAATACTTTACATTTTCCCTACTTAAAATTAAATTGTTAGTCTTGGCCCAACTCTCTAATCTGTTATGGTCACTTAGAATTATGATCCTATCCTCTATGGCAGTGGGTCGCAACCTTTGGTCCTCCAGTTCTTTTGGGCTTCAATTCCCAGAAATCCCAGACAGCTTACCAGTTGTTAAGAATTGTGGGAGCTGAAGTCCAAAACACCTGGAAGACCTAAGGTTGGGAACGACTTCTCTTTGGTGTTATCTACCCCTCTGCATTTGTTGTCATCTGTGGCCCCTGGATGACATGATATAGTTGGACATTATGTTTTCATGGGCCTGTATGTTCCCCCTATACAAAAAAAATCAAGGTCAATGAAAAACTCAACTATGGGAAATGTTTTCCTAGGAGCTTTCTCTGGTCCACACTGGTAGTCCAAACCACTGGAGGTCTTTCAGCAACCAACAGCGTATTGGTCCGACCTTCTCGACTGGTTTTCATTAATGTTTGGACAATTGTGTTTTACTGCAGTATTCTCTCCTTGTCTGAGGAAAACACCAGGAGCCAGAAATTCCTGAGTTCTAATCCTGGCTTTCACTCCTGCTCCTTCTGTGGCTTTGGACAAGAATTAATTGTCCAGCCGTAAAATGCTTGCCTTAGCAGGAGAAACAATCTTGTGTAGAAACAATCTAACATTGGCTTTTCATCCCTCATTTCTGTGACTCCAGCTACAGGGACACTCAGAGCAACATATTCATTGCTTTTTCCATGTGTACACAATAAGGAATGAAAGATTGTATGGAAAGCAAAAGACTAAACATCACCACCTTTTATCTATAACTGATTCTTTGTTATAGTTCAGCTAGTCCAGTATTGTAATAATCAAATGGCCTTCACCCCCAGTTGTGTCTTAATATAATTTCTTTTCTATTTTAAGGCCAACTTTTCTTAACTTTGGTGCCTCAGAAAGAAGAGCCAAGGCTCACATGGGCAAATGCTGGGACATTTCGATTAGCAGGAATGAAAGTATAGCATAGCCTCTACTCATACACTCAGGTTTTCCTTCCCCCTCTGGCTAAGATGCAATCCACACAGCCACTTGGAGGATGGTGGTAGGTTTTCCCCACAACAGTATATTGTGAGCTCATTCTGCTGTAATAAAAATGGCTTAAATTTAATTCAAAACACACTAGCCTTATGAAAACCTGCTTTCAGTAGAAGAGTAGACATCTTAATGTGGCTCAAGATGGCAATATTATTATTATTATTATTATTATTATTATTATTATTATTATTAAACTTTATTTGTACCCCGCTAGCATCTCCCGAAGGACTCGATGTGGCTTACAAAGGCCAAGGCCTCAACACACAATATAAAGCAATATAAACAACAAACAATAAACAATACACTAAGACACAATAAAACTGAGCCAGGCCAGAGTAATGGGTACAGGATTAAAAGTGCTGATGTGACAGGTGGTATATAAGGCTTATAGGGCAAGTGAAGTGTGCAGTGTACGGCAATCTTAGTTCTAATAAAGTGGAACAGTATCTCCTTTTTTGGACTACAGGTCCCAGAATTGCCCAGCCAGCCTGGCTCAACATAACTTTCCAAAGGTCTGGAGATCAAAAACTCTGGTCAGCATGAAAAATTTCAGAAAGCTTGTCCAGATTTGTATGGCGTAGTCACAATATCCCACCCACCCTGCACAACATTCCCAACAGTCACAATCTAAATGAAGAGAGTTTTCTCTTCTTCTTTTCTCTCCACAACCCTTTTTAAAAGGTTCCATCAGCTTGGTTTAGTTCCCTATTGAGGATAAACAAACATGCTTTCCAACCGTCCAAGTGTTTAAACTGAGTTCAACTGGGTTTTCTGCAGCCAAGAGTTCTCTTTCTCTCCCGCCCTCCTGAGGAGCAAGTTTGGCGGCTGGCCCCAGCCCCAGCTTCATCAAATCACCCCCTCCTCAACAACATCTCCCTTACAGTATGATAGGGAATTATTCTATCCGTGACAGCTGGCTCAACCCTGCTACCCTGATATCCTTGTGATTCTCTGGAAGCCCTCCTTCCTCTACTTCATGAAGGAGGGAGTGGGAAACAGCATTTCACCCAGCAGCATTTTGTGGCATGTTTTGCAAAAACACATGTGACCTTCCACTACAAAACACCAGATTTACAGTGCTTTTAAAGAGATCCCTTTTTTATATGCTGGTCACTCCTTGGTTTTCTTATAACAAGTAAAAAAAATCAAATTGCTTCTTTACATTTCACGAGGTTGATCTGGAGTAACATTGATAAAGGAAGCACAGTGTTATTTCAATTATTGCTGCATTTTTATTGCCAGGGTTGGAAAGAAGCAGGAATAGGGGAGTTTTTTCCCAATTACCAAAATAATATGACAAATGTCAAGTACAGGTTGAGCATTCCTTATCGGGAATTTTGAAATCCAGAATACTCCAAAGGTGTCCACACAAGTGGCTGAGATAGAGATACGTTTGCTTTCTGATGGGTTTAATGTACACAAACTTTGTTTATTGCAAATATTCAGGCTTTAGACTTATATTGCCTCTAAAGCAATTAACCACTAAATAGTCTTATAATCTTCTAAATATGTCTAATCTGTTGCCAACACTCTCCACATTTATAGGTGGCACTATATGGTAGTGAATTCCATACTCTACTGTTCATAGAATCATAGAGGTGGAAGAGATCACAAGAGCTACCTAGGGCCCTTCCACACAGCCATATAACCCAGAATATCAAGGCAGAAAATCCCTGGGTTAACTGAATCCACACTGCCATATATTCCAGTTCAAAGCAGATAATGTAGGATTTTATTCAGCTGCGTGGAAAGGGTCCCAGTCTAATTCCCTGCCAAGCTGGAAAACACAAAAATATTATTGAAGGATGATTATTTGGCCTCTATTTTAAAAACTCTGACGATGGGAACTCTACCACATTTCAAGGCACAGTGGATTTTAATGTTGAGATAAATGATTTTAATGTTTATGTATGTGTATAATCTATTTATGTCATGACATTGGATGTCAGGAGCCGGTTTCCAGGCCTTGAGTTTTGGCGCTAAAAACCAGGATCCTGACATGTAATGCTGATAAGAATGTGCAGCTGGTGACCTCGGGGGAAGCAGTTGGCATTTGGCGGGGAATATTGCGCGGGACTTTTGGTTGGCGGGAAAGGGGAGTTCAATTGTGAGGGAGGGTATATAAGGGTTGACCCGTGGCTGCCGGTCAATCCTGGCTTTCTTCGTGTATGAATGTCCAGCAGTAAAAGTTCCTGATTGATTACGGATTGGCGTCCTGTGTCGTTATTGGGAGCGGCTGCTGTGAGCTTACATTAAGCCAGGATTCATCAGTACCGTCCCGCGGCTGCGGTGAGGTATCTTTATGAAACAAGAGGAGAATCCAGCGGCAGAGGGAGAGCCAGACTCCCCTTTCAAGAATGCGGAGGAGGAACTGGAGAGAGTGGCTGCCTTGGCTTCATCGACTGCTTATGCCCGGCCCAACGGAGTGACCCAGAGGCAAGCGAAGGGGGCAGAGGCAGCAGCGAGAGAAAGCAGTGAGCTAGACTTCCCCTCCTCGCAGAGGATGGAGTACCTAGAGGAAAATGTAGCAGCCATGGAGACCACCCTTGCAGTGATGTCAAGATTGATGGAGCGTCTGGCCCCCTTGGTAGAGGAACCACGACCCCGGGGGGAATCGGTGTGGAGTGCAGAGGAGAGGAGCGACCGGGGACCCGGGGCACGACCTAAGATGCAGGCGAGTTGGAGAACTGGGGCGGAGAGTGACGAGGACTAAAGACAACCACGGGGCCCAACGCTAACATCCCAGCAGATGCTTCTGGTGCCCCCAGCCGGAGCTGTTTATCAAACACATATATCGGTTACATGGGTGTCCCGATCAGGTCATTAGCGATCGAGGGGTGCAGTTTACAGCACGATTCTGGGAGAAGTTCATGCAGCTGCTGGGGGTAGAAAGGACCCTGAGTTCAGCGTTCCATCCCATGACCAATGGGGGGGTCGAGCGCACTCAGCAGACGTTGGGGTCATTCCTAAGGACATACACCAATCATTGCCAGAACGACTGGGCAGATCTTATCCCATATGCAGAAGTCGCATATAATGGAGCCTGTCACGCATCCACAGGAAAATCCCCCTTTGAAATAGTCTATGGTAGGGAGGTAGCTCCTTTACCGAAACTGCCGAATTGGGAGGAGGAGGAATCGTGGGGAAAGGAGGGGTAGCCAGACAAGGTGAGAGCGAGTTGGGAGAAGGTGGTGAAGTCACTCAGAGAAGCCCAACGGAGGTATAAGTTATTTGCAGATCGAAAAAGGAGGGAAGGAGACAGATTGGAGGAGGGGGATTTGGTATGGTTGAGCACCAAAAATCTCAAGCTGGATACCCCGTCCAGAAAATTATCTCCTAAATACATCGGCCCGTTTAGAATCTCCAGTAAAATCAATGATGCCACATATAAATTGCAACTGCCGAAAGTTTTGGGGAAGATACACCCGACGTTTCACTGTAGCTTGTTGAAAAAGTACCAAGGTTCGCTAGATGAAGAAGGAATGTAGTAGTGACATGTATTTCCATTCCAGGAAGAAGAGGAGGAGGAGGAGGAGGACGTCATGTCAGGAGCTGGTTTCCAGGCCTTGAGTTTTGGCGCTAAAAACCAGGATCCTGACATGTAATGCTGATAAGAATGTGCAGCTGGTGACCTCGTGGGAAGCAGTTGGCATTTGGCGGGGAATATTGCGCGGGACTTTCGGTTGGCGGGAGAGGGGAGTTCAATTGTGAGGGAGGGTATATAAGGGTTGACCCGCGGCTGCCAGTCAATCCTGGCTTTCTTTGTGTATGAATGTCCAGCAGTAAAAGTTCCTGATTGATTACGGATTGGCGTCCTGTGTCATTATTGGGAGCTTACAATTGGATGTTTGCCGTTTATATTTTGTGCTCTGTCCTGAGTCCTCTTCGGGATGAGAAGGGCAGAATATAAATGTTTTAAATAAATAAATAAATATTCCATAGTAGTATTAGCACTAGTAGCAATTAGCTTTTTAAAACATTCTAGGCATCTCATAGATAATATATACACAAATTAAAAACAGTGTCTGGAATTCTGTTGATGGATCATATTAATGGATGCAGCAACATCAGGAGGGAGAAGACTCCATCCAGCTGTGCCACTTTGGCAAAAATAGTCCTGATTATTTCTGTGCTATCCAACTGAGTAGGGAAGCATATTCTTCCCTTTGATCAGTCAATGAGCCACCTGTATGACAAAGTGATAGTGAAGGCAAATGAGAAATCAGATTTGAGTATACTGAATAGCATACTCAATAAGTAGTATAATAGTATCCTCAATAAGGCACCCCTGCTGATGCAGTGGGTTAAACTGCTGAGCTGCTGAACTTGCTGACCCAAAGGTCACAGGTTCAAATTGAGAAATGGCATGAGCTCCCGCTGTTAGCCCCAGTTTCTGCCAACCTAGCAATTCGAAAACATGCAAATGTGAATAAATCAATAGGTACCGCTCCGGCGGGAAGGTAATGGCACTCCATGAAGTCATGCTGGCCAAATGACCTTGGAGGTGTCTACGGACAATGCTGGCTCTTTGGCTTAGGAATGGAGATTAGCACCAACCCCCAAAGTTGGACACAACTGGACTTAATATCAGGGGAAAACCTTTACGTTTAACTGAATAGTACAAAAAGGCAGCACATGTAGTAGGCAGAAGAGAGTAAAGCATTAGAAAAGGAGGCTACTCAATGCTGGTGGAGTTTATTTGCTTTATTTTACCAATTATGAAAAAGGACAACTATGGATCAATGAAATGAGATAAAGTATAAAAACAATTTGCCTAATATTCATATCTTAAAGTTAGCCAATTACACCCCATGAAGCACACAACAGCTTTCATGAAATTATGAAATGGTTACTAGAACTTCAGAGATTGTTTTTAAAAAAAATAAATGGAAATGCTACTTTTTGGCATTATACCTTCCAGAATCCTCCTTCCAGTAAATGGCCTTGCTGGCTGCAGGATTCTGGGAGTTGTTGAGCAAAAAATCTCTATTGTTTAAGTACATGTTTAAATCTAGTCTCTACTACTTTAGTACATATTTGTATCTCTGTGTTTTTTTTGTGGCAAAGGTGAGTCATCAGCATTAATATAACCAGGCTAAAAAATGGCTCTGAAAGCATTGAACATGAAGAAGCCTAATGTAGATTACTAAGTAGCATGTTAGCAACCCTTCCATTTATATATGGCTCTGAAAGAGTTGTGGTTGGAAAGAATCATCAAGCACACGTCTGTGATTCTCATTACAGCAATGTTGGCCATTGATTGGACCTGCCATATGGCATCAATAAGGCAATTCTCCCATACACTCTAAAATATCTATGTGTCAGTTACTCCTGACCAAAACAATATTATTATTCCTTGGCACACATCCTTACCAATTAGCTACCTTTGAGAGGCTTGCCAGATCATTATTGTTTGGCAGACCCAAGCCATCTCAAAGGTATACAGGCTACAAAGACAGGATGTTTTTGCTGAAATAATAACAGTAATATTTCTAGCATTCCTGATCACTTCTTGCTTATTTGTATGGTATGTTCCACACATCTGTTCATTATCTGGCACTTTCTATAACCATCAATCATCACAATGACAGGGAGAAAGCCAACTGGGATACCTAATATGTTCTTCACTTTATGTTTTGTGTATCACAATGGGGCTAGACACTTTCATGTATGTCTGGATGCCATAAATCTTGAAGTCTTAATGCTATAAATTTACAGAATAGCCGGCTTTTAACATGCACCAATTGGATACTGCATAATCAGCAGAAGCATATCTGATCTGTGTATGTGTGGAATTATTTGTTTATTAGTTTTAACTTGGACTGTATAATTGATAGCCAAAGTAGAAAGAAAAACAAAGCAAAAGGAAAGTGGGGAGGAAAAAGATATGCATATATAAAAAGTAACCCCCCCCCCAAAAAAAAACTAAACTAAAGCATTTTCTGCACAGAAAACAAAAACTGAATGGCGCTAGGCATTATTATTTTCCTATTGGTCACACTAGGGAATGGCACAGTTTGTAACTATCTACATACAAGAGTACATTAATGAAGGCCCAACTGTGATTGTCCCCATTCAGTGACAGTGGTTTTAGTACAGTTACAAGTATAGATTGCTAAATATATGTTGAAGGTATGAGCAACATTCAAGGGAAATAGCCCAGAATTAGGTCATCTTAGACATTTAGCTTCAACTCCTGTTCAGTATCTCTGAAACTACAGGATCTCCATAGCATATTAGTTTTTGCATCTTATGCAGTTTCTTCTGTGTTAGAGAGCCAGCATGGTGTAGTGGTTTGAGCATAAGCTGGAAAAACAATATTCAGATCCTATTTGACCATGGAAACCCACTGGGTGACTTTGGGAAAATCATGTTCTTTCAACCTCAGACGAAGGCAAAAAAAAAAAAACCCTCTCTGAGCAGATCTTGCCAACAGAACCCTATAATAGATTCACCTTAGCTCCATATGTTGTAAATACTGTTTTCTATACAAAACAACTACCTGTGAATCTAGTATCAAACCCCAAAAAGACTTTGGAAACTGGTGTTTGAGGACTTTCTTACAGTTGAAATAAGGTACAAACAACAACTGTGTTAAGCTACTGTAACATGTGAAATAAAGGCCCATATTGTAATCTATTGGAAACAAACCAAATAATTATGAATGAACTTTATATGTGTCTGATACACAGTAGAAATAGGGTTGTTGGTTATTTTATTGTGGATGGAAATGCCTGGAAATTAAAAGCATTCAGATGTAGGAGAACTTTAGCTCTTGATCTCAACATGTATTTTGCCGTGTTGTATACGAATGAGAATTGTCACTTATTTTGGAAAAGAGAATGTTTGTTAACCTTTATTACCTATAATACAGATATGTCTTATCTTTTCTGTGTTGGTGTTGTGTGATTTCAGCTACCATAGGAACTACAGGTTTCCGGGCCCAGCATGTCTACTTTCCCAAATGACCGAATGATATACAGACAAGTGGAAGACAAGATCAAAGGATTATTCTCACTGGCAAGAGAGGATGCCAGTGGAAAAAGCATGCCAAAGAACCAATAAACCACAATGGGGAATTCATGTCATATTAATTGTATTTTGACAAGTCTATCACACTGGCTTCTGATTAGCTCAAAAATGACCAACATCACCATTGGTTGGTCATTACCAAGGCAGAACTTGTAATAAATTATCCATGCCCACATGAGAGGTACAATCGGGAAGAAATATGGTGGGGCAAGCAATAATGGGCTGAAATGGATCTTAAGAGTCCAACTCTGGTTGACACAATGGTGTCAGTCCACATGACTATCTCAATGGGTCTTGCAAGGGGTGGGTCTAGTTTGAGGGCATAGGAGAGGAAATGTTCCCAGAGATAACTCAGATCATATCTGATGAAAACATGTAAGACCATTGTGCATTCCACCAAGTCTCCCAGTCCATTATGAAAGAAGTATGATAATTTGAGAGATTGATTCCTGGAGTCTGGGGTGTGTTGGACAACATTCCAAGGTAGATCATGGAGAGTTACTACAGGGCAAAGGCAACATGAATTTGTGTATGTATCAATGGAGCCATGTCTCATAATTCATAATTTAGGGCCTGATTTTTTTTTATAACACTGGGCACCACTTTATTTGGAGAATGTAATTAATGCAGATAGGAGGAAATTTTAACATTTCCCATCCCTGGTTTACAATTACCATCATTATCATTTGCCTTTCACATCCCTGAGACTGAGATAGTGTAACTTGCCCAAGGCCACCCAGTAGGTTTCCATGGCCAAGAAGTGATTTGAACCCAGGTCTCCGGAGTCCTAGCCAGTAGTCAAACAGTCAAACCACTAGCTCTCTCATATCCATGTCTGTTTCAATCCAAATGGATCGATAGAAACTATTTTAACCAAACTGTGCTTCCAGTTAGTCTGCTAGATAAAAGAAAAACCACAATAAAATGTTAAACCCTAAATTTTTGTACATGATAAGCACCAAGCAGAATGTTAATTAAAGCTTTTTGCGTGGGTGGGTCTGTGAGGCCATATCTGCGCCAAGTCTGAAGAATCGTCTTAGGGCACTGAGCTCCTTGCCAAACAAAACACAAAAAAACCCCAAAATAAAACACAAAATCCACCCTGACCAAGAGTGTCATGACCACTTTGAAAACTTTCTTCAAGGATGAGAACTTTTCTGCTGGCAAGAGGCTATCAGGAGGGAACATCTGGTCCAGTCAGTACTAGATCACAGTTTCTTCTGTTTATATTACAAAACATCCAGCCACTGCAATGTTTCTGGTTGTAGTAAATCTGAACTATGAGCATAAGAAGCACAAAAAACCCAATGCCTCTGAATTAGTAAAGTATAAATTAGGACAAAAAAAATCTCATGGAACTGCCTTGCCAAAGTAGGAGTTTTGTATACCACCCAGGTGTTGAGTTTTCCATTTGAATCAGCTAAAGAAGGGTGAAATAGACGTGTTACCATCCAAAGTACAACTCCAATGCAGTCTGGGGTCTATGGGAGTTGTGATCCAGAACATCTGGAAGGCATCAGGTTGCCAATCCCTGAAATTTTCCCTAGAGAGATTTTGCAATGCCTTATCATTATAGACAGTGATAATGTAGATGAGCAGAGAAAAAAAGAGAGTAAAAAAGAGCAACAGAATCCTATGTCACCTTTTACTTAATGTAATTTTTCACATAACTGGCTAAGTAACAGAGCACACATGTCAAAAGAGAGGTTGGTAACCACAGTTGGCTGAATAAAGTTTCAGACCTCCCATAATCAGGAACATTGATCATGGACCGCCATACTGCATTCAATGAAACATGGTTACAAATCTGTTTCCAGACCTTTATGATCAACATGGGAAAGTTCACCATATGGAGCTATGTGATATTTGACAGGTGAGCTCACATGCATGATCATGCCCTTGTTCCCAGCTATCTCTCAATATACTGATTGATCAATCTGTCAGTCTATCTATTGATCTATCTATCCATCTGTCATCTATTTGTCATACTCAGTGAAAGAGGGTAATCATCCCAACTGAATGTGTTTCTTCATGAGTCAAGGACATTGCTTCCACTGCCAGCAGCAGTATTCTTCAGAATATAAGGCATCATAGAAAGTGAGCAGGTGGATGCTATTGTCTGTTCTTGTGATCTTTCTAGAGTTTGGCCACTGTGCCACTATAATGCTGGACTAGTACCTTTGGTCTAATCCATGAGGGCTCTTCTTACATTCTTATGTCTGTCTCCAGAAAGCCCAGTAAAGGGCTTACTGTTGATTAGGCAGTCTTTGTCAAGTTTTCCTTTGGAAGAAGTTCTGAAATTTAAGTATGCAATAAATGAATGTGGATTTTTTAAATTGAGTTACTATAGGCCATTTAACTTTATGGTTCATCCAAAGAAATCATTATTTAATTGAAAAATTGGATCTGTGTGTGGTTTCTGCCTTTTGCTTCAGTCAAATGTCATAGTTTCTGCAAATTTACTGTAAGAGTTTATGGCTTGACAATGGGAGACCCCTGAGGCTACCAGCCCTTCCAAGCTACGTTGAATTATAGGGGTTTTGTAGTATTGGGCTGTAAGCCATAAGTAACAAGAGGTCCATAGTGGGAGAAAATACTCTTCTAGGCAGCCCTTTTCTTCTTCAAATTATAGAATGCTAACTAAAGTGTATAGCTCCAGGTCACAAGGAAGATATTACCCTATGGCACAAGCCAGAGTAACATAAAATAGACACAAGAAGTGGGAATTGTAATATTATAGTGTGTGTGGGGGGGGGAGGGGTGATAGTACTCCTGCTAGTCATGCATTTTCCCAGAATATTCCATTCTAATCCTCTCCTTTCCTAAGATTCTGTTATTTTTATAACAATTTCTTGGAGGATAACTCCAAAAATACCCCAGCCCATGGGCCATGCTTGCTGGGGCATTTTGGGTATTGTAGTCCAAAAAGGAACTCTCACAAGCTCAGTTTATTTTCTTGTTACCGTGGCATGTCTATCAAACATTCTTAATCCCCAGTGGCAGTAAATACACTTTATTTATATTTTGCTTTATCTCCCCAGAGCGTATTACAGTATACACGTATAAGGTAAACATTTACACGATGAACAACAATGACACATAATACAGAGACAAAGGTAAAGTCCTTCCCCCTCCATCTCGAGTATCTAGATCTCGTTTTCACTCAAGCATCACACAGATGAACAGGAATAGTAAGTTTATTAAGAAAAGCATATATAATAAAACAGTTTCAAAATACCTCCATGAGCTTAACAAAAAGCAATGAGCAACTCTGAATTAGAATTCCAAAAATCACTTAAGACAAAAGCAAGAAACTGTAATCCAGGTGTTGTTGCACTTAAACTAGAATTATATCCAAAGGCTTGATACTTGAACTTGACAATAATCTCAAAGATTTGTAACCCACACAGGAGGCATGAAACTTAAACAGGGAAACAAGATACAGACCCAAGAACCTAACTCTTAACCCGGAGCTCCCACAACAGGCAACTTGACACAAGAAATTCAATATTGATCTCCCCACCAAATATTGACTCCAATTCCTTAAGAAGACTCCCTCTGGCCCATGACATTACCCTTTCTCACACCTGGGTTCCCTTTGTTTATCTTTCAGTCTCTGGGAACATCAGATTTGTCTGTTTCACACTATCCTGTCTAATCTGCAAGCACGGGGTTATCTGTAACCCTTCTGTCTCCTCCACATTCCTTTCAGAGTTAACCCCTGGCCGATTCTCATGAGAACCACTGCCTACTTCCCTGGCAACAGATCTACCCAAAAAATTCCCATCATCTTGAAAAACACTTTTGCTTCCCCCCACAAAAACATCAGGCTCAACCAGAAAATCTTCATCCTCATCTTCAGAGGCCTAACAGGCCTCAACATTTTTCTTGTCAACTTTGGTCATCCCCAAAAGACCTGAGGTCTAAGTCTGGTACCCTCACCATGTATCCACTGTTAGAAACGTCAGCAGCTGTGATGCCTTTAATGACAATTTTACAGATAAAATCTCTCACATAAGAGTCTATTTAGATGCCATATTTGAAGCAGAAATCAACAATGGGGTGTAAATGAGATTATCCTGAATCAAGGTGCAATTCAATCTCAAATACAACATATTATTTGTGCATCTCTCAGGGATTGGAACCTCTCATCCTGTTTAAAAGAAAGTGATTAGATCACTCCCTGAACCTTAATACTAATCTTCCTTGGGCAAGGTGATTTAGATGACAGTTGACCTCCAGTTCCAGTCTTGGATGGTGCACACTTCTTTTAACCATTTGAAACTGACTTCAGAGCAAGAGATGAGGTTGAAACTCCTATAGTTGCCTCAGTGGATGATTTCCAACTTAACACAGATGGGGGAATGTGTCTCTTTGGCACTCTCAGCAGCAGTCAATATCATCAACCATTGTATGTTCTAGAATACCCAGGGAGTTCGGGAATTGGAAGCACTGTGTTGCAATGATTCTAGTCATATTTCTCAGGCAGATTACACATGGTGGTACTTGAGGAAAGCTGCTTCTCAAAAAATGGAGCTGTTATATGACATTCCACAAAGTACTATTCTATCCCCAATGCTTTTTAAAATTTACATGAAGCTGCTGGGAGAGATCATAAAGAGGAATGTGGTAGGGTGCTCTCAGTATGCTTATGACACAGGAGGAAATTCCTTCCTCTGCCACTTTCCCTCCTCTTGTCTCTCTCTCTCTCTCTCGGTTCTCTCTCGGTTATCTCTTCTGGCAGTCAATTTTAAACTATAATTTTCCAATGTGTTTAAGGGGTTTGTGTCTTTATATATTGCATTTTAATTATGTTTTAACCTTTCTCAAGCCTTGGAGAGAGGGAGGTAAGAAATAAAAAAGTAGTATTAATATTATTTAGGGTCACCATTTTACTACACTGTTGTATATAATTGAGCATCCACAGAATTTGGTATATAAACAGGAGTACTGGAACTAAACTCCAGTGAATACTGAGGACCCACTTTATGTTTGTTTTGAATTTCCATCAGTTTGGCAGTCAGGATATTGATAGGAAAACCACTATGTTTTGAAGCAGTTTCCAGCATTTTTTTTTGTGAAAAATCACCTAGAATTTTGTAAATTATTTGAAAAGAATAGAGCTATTAGTATTCCAGTGACCAAAAAAGGGGGCTGTTGATGGGTGATACCTATAGCCTTTTTATCATCCTATGTTCAGTCATCCTGCATGTGTTTTTGCTTAAACCATTAATACAATTTTTTGAATTTGTAATCACATTACATGAATTTGTGATTTAATGATGAGATTTTATTGATTGGGCATTAGGAATGTTTTCTGGGGGAAATTGTAATAAGAATGAAAAGTTGAAGATAAAAATAGGAAGAAGAGACAACTAAGTGGAGGCTTCCTTTTATTCATGCAAGATGGTCTAGCCACAACATCTGGACTATATGTCATTATTGCTAAACAGTTACATATTAAACAATATTTTCTGTATTTGCAACAAGAACTATCAAAAGCATTAACATGGGTTACATCATGATGGTCAGCTACTTACTATATTCACCCAGTACATTTTGATTCACATCATCATTCTCATTCATTTCTAATATTCAGGTGTGAGTGCGATTGCTTAAGTAGCCAAAATAGTGCAACCCAGGCACAAGAGGATAAAATACTAAGATACTGGTGGGTAGATGTACTGAATATCCATATTAAATGTGTATTATTTATTGACTTTATTTTTATATTCCACCTTTTTCTCAATGTAGTGACTGAAGGAGACTAATTGCAGGAAACCCTAAAAAATAAGACCTGAGTTGTGCTCAGTGCCCAGAGAAGATTGCTTACTACAAAAAAGACAAGAAGTTATGTGGAAGGAGAATAGAACAGAGCTTGGGAATGTTACCTTTTGAACTATGGTTCCCAGAATCTGTGGCCAAGTTAGTCCAAAACAAACTTTTATGACCTCTGAATTGTAACTTTTCCAAGTTTTTGTTGTTATTTGCCATCAAGTCAAATTCAGTGTGTGGTGAGGAAGTCAGCTGATGACCACAGCTATTGAAGGTCTCTGACTTATAGAAACTTTCAATGCCTCTAGTCATCAACTGACTTGCTCAAGTCTTACAAATCCAGCACTGTAGCTTCCTTAGTTGAATCTATCCACCTGTAATGGGAACTTCCTTTTTCCTACTGTCTCCCACTCCGCTGAACATTACAGCCCTTTCTGAGGCCTTCCAGACAAGCCCCAAAATGGGGGTCTGTTAGGCCTTTACCAGAGGTGCCCAGGCAACACCTCCAGTAAAAGAGAATTAACTAGTGACAAAGTAGGTAAACCCTGCTTTGTCCCAAATTGCTTAGATATCCCATTAAACCTGGGCTTTCCTGAAAGGCCCAGATTTAATGGGGTACTGGGCCAGTGGGAACTGACTCCCAGGTATTCCCAGTGGCCAGCCCCCACAGCCCTATCAGTTCATTGGTTTCCATGAGCTTGGAGATGTGAGAGGGCACCCCCCCCCCCTTCCCAAGCCTTTAAAAGAAGTAAAAACTTACTGGGCTGCCATGATGCTCCTCCGACAGGCCTCTTGGCACATAGAAATGATGCGCCAAGAGATGGGGGACAGGAGAGATTCTCCTCTCCCCCCTCCCACTCCTGGCACATCATTTCTACACAACAAACACAAATCCACTACAAGTCGTAGTACAAAAAGGTAAATGTTTTTGGGGGGATTTTTGTAGCTTATATAACACAATATTAAATGTATGGCCAACTTATATAATACAGCATTGGCTACTTTAGAAGGTTAGAATCAAAATCGGATGGCTAATTATTAATATATATATATAGATATATCTCAAAACACGACAGCTTGTTTTATGGGACGTGTGTAATTGGATGGACCAGTGGCCTGATGTCATATAAAGCTTCTTCCTATAGTTTTACCTATATATCTTATCAAATATAAATGTGTAACATTGTATTTCAATTTTTTTTTTCTAGTCTGTTATCCTCCTTTTTAAAATTACAAACTGAACAAGAGATCATCTGGCCTCTCATCTTCTCTGCTGAATCATCTTTTCTCCCTGACAATGGTTTCTAGGAAATGTGTAGACCTTCAAACATAAGTAAATACATTTCTTATCAGATTTCACACAAGATCCCTTTACAGCATGATAAGATAAAAAGTGGACAATCTTGCCAAGTCCTGGGACTGACCTGTGGAAATATGTGAACTGGCCACAGCACAAGTCAAAGCACAGAGTCCATTCGAAATGCAGATCTTCTTCTCCAGTCTGAGGCCAGATCCTAAGATCAGATTCTTATACATTGAAGACTAGAAGGGAACATTCTGCAGTTCATCTTCCCCTGCCAAGGAGCAATGTGAAAGAACAAGAAGGACATTTGGTATTTGGATCCAACTGCCATCAAAGACACAGAGGCATGCAAGTGGCAGATTGGTCATCACACTTCCCAATGTCTTTCTTTGATAAAATGTGGCTTCGAGGGAGGATTGGGACTGGGTCCAGGATAGAATGAATCCTCTTTCTGTGCATTTTCCTGATTTAGATCCCACAATCTTTTCTTGGACATTTGCGTTGGGGGAATGTGAACAGTTATGTTTTTGGTATGTGCCTTTTATTCTGCATACAAATACTTTAACTAGTCAAGAGAAATAAACAGCATCTTCACGATTCCCGCTCCTTTGCTGACAGCTAAGGGATGGCACCCATTTGAAAACTTGGTAACTCTAGCAATAAATATGTGATGCAGTGCAAGTTTGATGTTCAAGTTGCCCCTTTTAGACAGGATTTTCATGGAACAATGGCCGTATGAACATCAGCATGACCATCCCCACCAAGTAGATGTTTTATGTTTTGAACTGCTTCATCATACTGAAAAGGAAGGAAAAGCTGGTAGAAAGATGACAATCTTAATTGTCCATTTTCTGGTACAAAGATAGCAATCTTTTTTTATTATTAATTTTTATTGATTTATCACATTTATTACACACTATTGCATTTTGTACATCAGCCTCTTTAACATGTTGTTTTGTTGTTTTGCTTTGACATTTCCCCCCCCCCTTTTTCTCTTTTTCCCCCCTTTTTTCCACCACAGTGCTCCCCTCCACCCGTCTCAAGCCACCATTCTTACATTTCATCTGTCCAAAATTTCATTTCTTCTTGTGACGGTAATTTTCCTTCCTTATTTTTTAATCCATTTACCACAAATCTTCCCCATACAGCATCAAAATCGCTTTGTTTCCATGTACCTTTTTTAACCTTTAGTATACATGTCAATTTATCATTTATTGCTATTTTTCATGCTTCCTTATACCACTCCTCTATTTGTATATTCATTTCTTTTTTCCAATTCCTTGCTATAAGAAGTCTTGCTATAGTTAGTAAGTTTGTTATCGCTTCTTTATCCTCCTTTTTCAGTTGCTTATTGTTATACAATGATAGTAAGGCTATACTAGGACTTTTATCTATTTTCATATTCATTATTGTTTCTATTTCTCTAAATACTTTCTCCCAAAAATTATTTACATATTTACATTGCCACCACATATGTATATATGTTCCTGGTTCTTGACACCCTCTCCAACAATTTATTGAGTTATTTTTATTCATATATGCTATTCTTACCGGTGTCAAGTACCACTTCCATATTAACTTATAATAATTTTCTTTAACTCGTATCGATAAATTTTTTAAATGTCTTTGTCCCCATAATTGTTGCCACTCTATTTCACTTATTTTTATCCCTAAATCCTCTTCCCAAATCTCCTTAAGGGTACACTTTTTTATTTTTTCATCCTTCATTTCAATTAGTATCTTATAAATTTTGCTAATTATACCTCTCAAGTTTTCATATTCTTCTACAGCCCTTCCCTTCTGTATTATTTGTTCGAATTGATTGAGTTGGCTTCCATTTCTATTGTTTTTTTTCCAGTTTATTAACCATTGTTCTAATTGTATACAATGAAACCATGACAATTTTATTTCTTTAAACTCTTCCAACATCATTTCCCTCTTCATTTCCACCTTCATCCAATCCCCTATCCTATCTAATTTATTTCCCTTACCTTTTTATCCATTACTTTTTTTAATTTTTTTGGGAATTTCTTTTCCATCACTATTGGGGTTATAATTGATCCCTCCTTTATTAACCTCCCCTTATATTTATTCCATACTTTCAGTATGTTACTCAGCATTGGGTTTCTAATTTCCCTCATTTCTTTTCTAGTAAACTGTTTAAAAAATATATTCCAGGTTTCATCTTCCACTTTTCCTGAATCATTACTAAGCCAATCTATCCCCTCTTTTTTAACCATTCCTTCTATAACCAAACTTAATCTACTTGCTTCATAATATTTTTTTATATTGGGTAGTGCTAGTCCACCCTCCTTTTGCGATCTATACCATAACTGTTTGTTTAGTCTGTTTCTTTTACTTCCATTACAGTACTTATTAATCATTTGTTGCCATCTAGTTAGTTCTTCTTCTGTGATTTGAAGTGGTAGCATCCTAAATATAAAATTTATTTTTGGAAGTATTTTCATTTTTACTAATGCTATTCTTCCAAACCAGGATAAGCGTATACCTTCGTACTCTATTAGCTTTTTCTGAACTTCTTTCCTTAAAGTTACTACATTTACTTCCTCTATCTCTTTTAAATCCTTAGTTATTATTACTCCCAAGTATTTTAATTTATTCTTAATTCTTATTCCCATTTTTCTCTGTTCTATAAAATCTTTTTCTTCTTCTCTTGTATAATTAAGTAGCATCATTTCTGACTTGTTCCAATTAACTTGTAAACCTGTTGCTTTCCCAAATATCTCCAAATGTTCTTTTATTCTATCCATTTTCTCCACTATATTTTCTATAAATAACAATGTATCGTCAGCAAATAAGCTCACCTTCTGTTTCTCCTTTTTTCCTAACCCTTCTAAATTTTTATCATTCCTTATGTTATTAGCAAACAGTTCTATCACCATAGCAAATAGTATCGGAGACAAAGGGCACCCTTGTCTGGTTCCTCTAGTCACTTTTATTTCGTTTGTCACTCCATCATTTATAGTTACCACTGCCGAGTTCCTTGAATAAAATTGTTTTAATACTCCTTTTATTCTATTTCCCATTCCGAATTTATTCAATATTTCCTTAATGTCTCCCATTCCACACAATCAAACGCTTTAAAAATATCTAATGATAATATCCCTGCTTTTTCTTTCCCCTCTTTAGCCCAATGAATTTTATTTAATACTCTCCCTATCAAATTTGACATTTGTCTTCCTTTTATAAACCCGCACTGATCTTCTTTTATGTACTTATACATACATTTATTCATTCTATTGGCTATTATCGCGGACAATATCTTTGCATCCTGATTAATTAATGATATGGGCCTATATGACCCTGGGTCTGTTAAGTCTTTATCAGGTTTAGGTATTAATATTATTAATGATCTCCTCCATGATTCGGGTATTTTATCTCCCTTCATTATTCCATTATACAATTCTAATAATTTTGGGGTTAAAACTTCTCTAAAGCTTTTATAATATTCTGTCCCTAGCCCATCCAAGCCTGGAGCTTTCCCTACTTTTAATTTATTAATAACTTCCTCTATTTCTTTTTTCTTGATAGGTTGTTCCAGTAACTCTTTATCTTTCTCCTCCAGCTTACTCTCCCAGTTTTCCTCCACATATTTCCTAATTGCCTCTATGGGGCTTGCTTTGGTCTGATATAGTTCTTTATAAAATTCTTCAAATACTTTCAGTTTTTCTTTCATAGCTCTACATAATTTACCTGTTTTATCTTTTATCATATTTATTGTTCCTTCCATTTTCTTTTTCTGTGTTGATTTGGCTAACATCTTTGAATTCCTATCACTAAACTCAAAATATTCCCTCCTTAAATAAATTAAATTTTCTTGTACTTCGTCTTTTTCCATTTTATCCAATTCCTCTTTTTTTGCTCTTAACCTAGCATAAATTCGTGTATCTCTCTTTATTACATATGCTTTTTCAATCTCTTCTATTTCTCTTTCTAAATTCCTTTTCCTTTCTTCTTGCCTTCTCTTTAAATTAATTGTCTCTTTTATACATAACCCTCTGGTCACTGCTTTCATAGTGTCCCATAGAACTCCTTTTGTCACCCCCTTTTCGTTGAAGCCCCATATTTCTTGCCATTCTGCTTGCACTTTATCTACTATCTCTTTATGATTTAGTATTCTTGTGTTTAACCTCCACCTTTTCATTTCATCATAATCACATTTCAACGCAATCTCAATTGAAACCAAAGCGTGATCCGAAATCTTAATCATACCTATATCAGCATTTAGCACTTTACTTGTCATATTTTTGGAGACAAAATATAATCAATTCTTGTATACACCTTATGTACTGATGAATAATATGTATATCTACTTTCATTCCCTTTTACCAATCTCCACACATCCTTTAATTGCCATTTATTCATTACTCTGCTTAATTCCGTTGTTTCAATGTTTCTAGCTTTTGATGCTATCGTAGTTTTATCCTTCTTTAAATCCATACAGCAATTACAATCTCCTCCAAATATTACATTTTGTTGATGGTAATTCTCTATTTGCTCTAACACTTTTTCATAAAATTCTTGCTGTTTCACATTTGGTGCGTATACATTTACTAATACATATTTTTCCTCCCCTATTTCCCCATATATTATTATATATCTTCCCTCTTCATCCTTCAATACCTTGTTTATGACAAAATTACATTTCTTTGCTATTATTATTGCTACTCCTCTTGACTTTGATGTCCCAAAAGATGTTTCGTAGTTCCTTATCCAGCTCGACTTTAACTCATTTGAGCCCCGCTTATTTTGATGTGTTTCCTGTAGGAAGATGGCGTCCGCCGCGTCCTTCTTCAGTAG